>CALNHX010002817.1:0-167029 GCA_940337035.1 Agriotes lineatus
AACTTCAGCAATTCATAGTCGCCAGTTGAGCTCTCCTCAAAGTGGTTTTATAGAATGGGCAGGCAGTAACTTTTTGAATTAATATTCATAAGCAGAATCGCAGGTTTATTTTGGTGTGCGTAAATTTATAGCACCTGTAGGGAGCAACAAAAATCATGTCCGCCAGTACGACTTAATTGCGCTTTTTTCCTAAAATCACCTGCACCGCTGCAAGTTTCGCGATGACTCAAGGCTCAAAGGCGGCTTGTTAGAGAATAAATGATGGGGCATAATCACAGTCCTCCGAAGGAACAAAAAGTAAAGTTATGACTTCATCGCGGCTCGGCAAAGACCACCAGCCGCTAACAAGCCTGAGATTTTGCAGATTACACGCTGTGTGCGATTACGCGACTCGTACTTGTCTCTAAACCGTGGGAGTTTATCGCCCGGGTCCACTCGGGGTGGGTTTCGTAATCATGCGTCCTGGAAGAGCGCAGGCCGGGCGGCGTTTTTACACCGCGTAGTCGATGTCGATCGCGGGTGAGAAAAGTTGGTTTGTGTTAGGTAAAAAAGAATAAGAAATCCGCGGCCGGAGGTAACTTGATCTCGTTGTGTGGCCGTTCGCGGTGGTTCTTTTACAATTTGCGCTTTTTCATTAAAGCAAGGCCGTTGATGGCCGAAGGCTCCCAAGATATATCTTAATTTTGCCGCTTGTTTACCGCGCAAAAATTGATTTTTTACGGTTTTCTCTAGGCGGGGGGAAAGCGCAATGCACCGTATGAGTTATAAAACTCCGTAAACAATGCATTGTCGGCAACGAAACACACTTGACAATTTACTAAAAATAGCTAGAACCAGTTTTAAAGATCTGCCTGCTATGATAATAGTAAATAAAGACAGAAATATGTGGTATGATCGGCTGTTCTGTTAGGTCGCGCAACAGGTGTGCAATATAACAGATAGAAAAAGACTAAATAAACTCCATATTAAATGTTCAACAACGTACAACCAGTTTTTATGCGGTTTCTGTAATATTGTAACATTTCTGTGTTTAATGTAATTTCTGCATGCGCTTCAAACTGGAAATTGTTAAAACTTCCATATCTACTTAATGGCGATATTCTCAACATTATGCTAATTGCTTTGGATAACCTCTGGAACTCGTCTACACAAATTATTTTAAGATACACTTTGCAATCCTAATACTTAAACTGAAATAACCTCGTTATCAATTTTGACACATTGATAACGCTCCGGGACGACACGAAACATTCACGCTCGAAAAACATCATTAATACCCATCAAAAATTGCGATAATTAAACTATTCTCAGACTCTGACGATCTGCCGGCATTTTTTGGTCTCAACTCTTAGTGAATCGTGTTGTCAGACTTATTTATTATGGAGATAATTTTGAAAATATTTATAAGTTGATTGTCCCGTAAAAACTTTTAATGCAATTTCTCAACGCTTATTTTTAATGTTACTCTACGTAATTCCAACATATTTTGTTTAGAAGTGTTCTATTATATAAAATAGTTGTGGTTACAGTAGATAATACACTAATTCTTTTAAATGTGAATTTCACAATTTGCGAAAGTGGAGAATGGCAAAACTTGTTAAGGTGAACTTGTACTTATTTCAACTTTCATTAAATATCTATTATTGAATATTGCAAGGCAACAATATCAGCACCTTAAATAATATTTTTCTGGAATATTCTTCTAAAAATAAGTTGCAACTACAAGTTTACTTTTACAATAATATAAAAATCCTTAGATTTTGTTTTATACTGGGTCTTTATACATTTTGTTTTACTTACCTGAAATTAGTACATATTAAATTCTGATTCAGATTATAAGCATTGAAAAAAAGGTTTGTGGACTAGTCACAGCAAAGGCTGCCTTTATAAATGCTGTCTTTTTCATACTCTATCAGGAAGTATTGTTGTTTTATATTATTGAAAGAATGTATTGTGTATAAAAAACTGCGGAACAGTAACGAACGAGTGGTTGATAAAACAATATAGTAAGTAATTGGGATTCGTTTTTCGGGGCAGCAATACAAAACAAAACGCTTTTTTATCCAAGTTAATATTTTGGACATTTGGATAGCTTTATTCCTTAATCAATGCATCTACTGTATTGCCAATTATGAAGTGCTAGCCTCACTTTTTCGTAAATAAATTCAATTGTTTTTTGCTGTAATTATCTACAACTGCAGATCTGATTGTAGTTGCCTAGCTAGACGAATAAAGCTTTCCGAAATATTGGCTTGGAAAAAAGAATTTTCGTTTGAATTGCTGCCCTGAAGAACGAATTCCAATTACTTACTGTATTGTTTTATGTATAAAAAAGTTATGAAAGAAAATTAGCCTACATGTGAAAATTCCAATTTAATGTTTCAAGATTAGAAAATTATGTTTTAAACCAATTTCTATAATTAGTTCAAGTTTGATTACAAACCATTTATTACGCAAACATAATCAAGCTGCTGTTAATACCACATATTTGGAAACATGCACAGCTATTTAGTTTCTTAGTTGAATCACACGAGTGTTTATCATTGTGACCTTTAATTCCTTACGTAGTAACATTTTTGCATTGTGTAAGATATGGTATGCTAACATGAGCGTCGGCAGGGTATTTTACGAAATTAAATTGATATCGCTCAGATTGCTTAATTATTTGTTAAATTATAATTGACAGTAACTTTTTAAATTAATTTTTAATTTTAAATTTCTTTGGCAACTTTTTGTCACTATTAAAAAAATGCTGAAACGTGCCCTCTGTTAACTTCGACGCCCATGCCGAAAATTCACGTTTTCAAGAATGTGATATCTCGTGAGCTGAAGACTCAAGTTCACGTGCTTAAAACAATTCAAATAAAAAAATTGTCGTGTAACCGTTGGGTATTGTTTAGAAAATCCCAATTTTCCGGCTTGACGTCAATGGAGTCACACGATTTTTAACTTTTAAATGTTGGTCAGTGTTGCTCGAAGGGAATGAATTGAAATATCAACAACTGGGCGCTAAAAATAAACTAGACACTTAATAGTTGCTCCTTTAATCTGTACACCTGTTTATTCTAATTAATTGTCGCGAATTTGTATTCCGGTCAGCAGAAATTAGCGGTCGTTGTTCCAAGCTCTTTGTTGCGGTTTTGTAGTACGCGAAAAGCCGAACTGGACCGCACTTTTCCCTAAGGGCCTTCAGTTAGTGTGTGCATTCTTGCCTGCGACCTTTCCATTCTTGCATAATTTGTTTGAAGGTTAGTTGTTTTTGTCTGCAGTTTGCCTTTTTCGCGACGGATCAGCCTGCAAAATGATCCCGAACTGCTTCACCCGTGCGATTAGTACTGAAATAATTGAACTAAAGGTTAGCAATCTGAACTTTGGAAGCTTTTAGAAGCATGAACGTTCTTGGACGTACTTTAAAAAACTTCTAGTCGAAAAGTACATGGTACAAATAGAGTACTTTAACACTATTTTCCCAAACAGTGCTGTCAATTGTTAATTGTTAAGAATTATGAACTTAACGAATTAATTTAGGACGGGAAATGAAAATTATATTGAGTTCTTACCTGTGACTAATCTTTTCGACGAATTATAGTTTATCATGTGAATCTTTACTCCTATGTCATTATTTCATGATAAAGGATTGGACATCCTGAAAGTGTCTGTGCCTGTGTCTGTTTTATTAGAAGACTAGACTTAACCCGTAAGCACCACGTGCCCATATGAAATGAAAATGAGTTACAGTATACTTATTTACATTTGAACTGCATAGATCTGTTTAATCTGTAAAGCGAAAGAAGTTTGCCTTGTACGACCCCTTGCGTTTTTTATTTGTGCTTCAATTTTAACACATCATATGTTATTAAATTATATATTCTACATTAATTTATTATTCTCTAACTGAGAATTTATTTATAGAAAACTGTAATTAGTTTGCTAGTCTCACACTAGATGGCGTAGGTGACTGCAACTAACTTTAGAGCGTTCCGGATAGGTAGATAGGTAAATATACCCGTGTTTATATCCTTAACGGCATGTTGATAAGATTAACTAAATCGGCTGTTTGCAAAAACAGCTTTCATTAACTATGAGTTCTAACGATATTAATTTAAGCTAATTTAAATGAAGGCGGAAATTTTTATATATTTTGCTGTTAGTGATGTGGTTCCACTGGCAACGACGATATCGTTAAATGGAAACATAAAAAAATAAGGTAGTCTTGATTTTTAGCACAAATGTTCCTTAGCACTCTAGGAGCGACCCTTTAAAAATCCCCGCATCTGGGGTGCCGGAATCGCATCGAGGAGACCTTGGCAGTAGTTAAAAACATATTTTTTCCGGTAATGTACCTTTTATATTTTGAATATGACAAAATATTGTTAAGGAACGTTGTTCAGAATCTAGAATTATGGCCTCATCCAAGATTTCAGAAATATCGGATGATTTTTATGAAACTGTTATTATTATATTAGAAAGAACTGCAAAAATGCTTCAACCCCTACACACGGGTTTATAAGAGTAGTCCAATGTTTCTGAAATTTTGCAGCGCGCTATAATTTTACATTTTAAACAATTTTTATTATCACATTTTTTGTAATAAACACGCGGTTTCTCCTTCTACTTCTTGCTTCAAAAAGCTACCACGCCGGCATCCCAGAGACGGGGAGTTTTCAAGGGTCACTCCTAGGGCACTAAGGAACATTTGTGCCAAAAATCCCTACTTATTTTTTTAGGTTATCTTTAAAATTTGTCCGATATGCCTGACTATATGGTATCGTTAAAACTTTATGTTTTTAATTATGCAAATGTCTATATTTTTATAATATAGTTGTTTTAGCCTTATTTTCTAAAGAAATATCAATTTTCTATTAGAATGCGCACAGTTAGTTTCTTCATATTTTTTAGTAGACATTTTGACAGACAGTTATAAAGCACAGGTTGTGAATAATAGAATCTGTCAATCTAGTCATCCCCAGTACTTCCTTTGTCACTGTTAAAACTTTTAAAATTTCGGTTGTACACCAACTATTAGTATTTTCTTTCTTTTTATGTTTGTCAATTACCACATCTTAACTAAAGCTGTAAAATTGTTGTCCCTTGCTACCAGTATATTGTATATACGGCGTATTTCACTTTATGTAAAGACGCCTACGTATGTTTCAGGTTTGGAATGCAACCAAACCGAAAAAATGCATGAAAAACAGCTAGGGCTGTAGGATCATTATTTGTCATCCAATTATTAAATTCAATCACCGAATCCACTATAATCTATTTATTTATTTACAGGTTGTAATAACATATTACAAATAATATTTTGAATATTATTTAGCAAAGGAAAACCCTTCTCTGCGAATGTGTAGACTATTGACAGTGTTTAATTCTAACATACATTTTCACTTCGTTTTTTATAGGAATAAAATAGCAATAAAAAATATAAAAGATTAACATTTTCATGAAATCTGCTACAAGTTACAATATTACTGTAAGACATGGAAGACGGCATTTATGTTATTCGCACGCACGGGTTTGAATGACTTTTTGACTCGGCTATCGCCTCGTCAAAACAAGTAACGTTCTCACGCTCTAAAGACATTAATTTCACACACTTAATACAAAAATAACATCTTTTTAAAATCGGAAACCGTCATTAAAATACGAGACATCGGCAGTAAAATAATCCCTTGTTTTATGACTTTTTTATAGATGGCGAGGCGACAGATAAACGTCAACTGACGTTAACATAACCTACAAATGTTGGTTAAAATGTTGTAATTTCACGTTTTATCGATTTCAAATAAAACATAATGTACTCCTCGGCACTGAAGTTCCTTTTTATCCATCATGTGGTTTATTTGGCTTGGCCCTACGGGCCGCTGCTACTAAATCCACATTCGTGATAAAAAAATTAAACTTCAGTGCTTTGGTATACAAACTACTATTTTGAACGTCATGCTGTACGCAGTTTACTTGATTGAAGTTCATCGATGATTTAGTGCCACTGTAATGTGTAAAAATTTCGTAATTTTTATTGTTTTTTCTTCCAAATGGGTGAATAAAAATATAGTACTCTTACATTACTGTATTCAGCAAAATAGTGGAGTCCAAAAAAGGATTAAAAAATTTTAGTTGCTATTTGAAAGTGGACTACCGTTTTTTTAAGAGGAATTTTAGTTAAAAATATCGTTTGCTGTCAGGTTACAGCGGGATTTAAACCATTTAATTTGGAGTTTGAATTTTTAAAATCAGCTTACAAATAACAATCTTACAGCTCTGGTCGTTTTTATATTTTAATTTGAAAAGGGTGACGATGAGGTCAGTTGAGACTGCTGCACAAAATGTTTCAAAAGAAATATTGTTTGTTTGTTTACAGAGTACCGGGTACCGTAGATACCGACTGCTGTGGTCATATGGTCAAAGCCCTACCTAGAATTTTGCCGAGACTAGGGAGTTCCAACTCACACAAGGGATTTTTATATGATACACATCGTAGTAACATGGAATCCACGGCTTTACATCATTTTCGAATGATGGCATTCTGTAGAGGCGTTCATTCGCATTTTTTAAGTTTTTATCTTCATCGGTGTTATTAACTATTAACCAAATTAATTTTAGTATAGTTAAGAGCTTTATTACCGCACTGAGTGCAACATTACCGCACTCTTTTAATATAAAAAATACATTGAACCAGAATTTATTGGTGAAGATAAAATATTGACTCGTTTCATTAAGATGCTCATAATCAAACTTGTACCGTTATATCTAGAAAAACCTCACCGGGACCGGGAATCGAACTCATTACCTTCGATCAGTAGTCAGAATGCTTAAACACTGACCTACCAAGCCCGACTCAGAAGATATAATTATGTTCTGCACGCACCATAGGACTAATTGTGTGTAACTGTAATCGGGGCTAAATTCAAATTCTAACATTTTTAAGACTGCAGCAGATGTCATAAATCTCTCCCTCGATAAGAGAGGACAGTAACTAATCGATTTACGAAAGAAAAGAAGAGCAGCAAACAGTTTATGACCTCAGCAGTTTAATAACAGTCCAGAAAGGTTTCGCGTAGCCGGTAAAAATGGCGGATGCGCCGATTCCAAACGTTCCTCGATAAAACAAATAGAATTACGTGATAGCCTCGCCGTCCACAATATTTTTGTTATGACGCACATTTCTTAGTATCCAATATATTTTTATGCTCCATTATTGACCTTCATGAGGTCATTAATTAACGCCAATTTTGATTATTGGTTATCCAAGCTCTATTTAGAACCGATCATTGCTGTAGCCCCGCAATATCGCATTGTTGGCGGTCTTTGTTGCTCAAGGCGGTTTAATTCGTTTATCGAAACTAAATGGTGTCTAGTTGCTTACATGTTACGTAATAAATAATAAACATATATATGTATAAGTGATAAAAATACAAACAGAACAGTAAACATATTAGATAGGAGATATTTGCAGTTTCGTAATTTGCTTTTTTTTTATGTTTAAAGTAGTAAACGACCTAAATATATCTAAACATTTGTAATTTTATTTATTTAGACAAAAACACTAAAAATAAGTACGGATATTGTCTCAGTTTTTCACAAAGAAAAATATAACTTAATAATAGTTTGCTGTTTAGCAGTTACGTATCAATTAGTATTGAAATTAATGGATTATTACTCGCTTATTTATCTAGACTTAATAACCCGTGGACACCATGTTCCCATATCTAGTTAAAATGAGTTAGAATTTGCGTATTAATATTTGAATTATATCAATTTTTAAATTATTATAAATTAAAGTGAGAGAACCTTTGCCATCTTTAGGGGCTAACACAAAACAATATCTGTTATTAAAGTATACATTCTACATTAATTTATAATTCTGTAACTACGAATTTATTTATAGAAAACTGTAATTAGTTTGCTAGTCTTACGCTAGATGGTGTAGGTGACTGCAACTAACTTCATAGCGTTCCTGATAGATAGATCTGTGTTTATATTATTAATTATTAATCTGTCATTTATGATATAACTTAGATAAATGTATAGTGCTTTACCGAAAAACACTTTCTAATTGCTTAATCAGTCAATATGTTAACATTACTGGTACCAACTATGAAAGTTGTTATAGTTACATTAAAATGCAAAGTCCATTCTCACTTCACAAAACGTTTCTACCCATGAACACCATCAGTACCTCACTGCGTACGCGTCTAACTCATATTTTGTTTCCAGATGCATCACCGATCATCGACGTGCGTAAGCACTAGAGGAGTGTGGGTGTGTATGGCACTCACCCTGGTCCTCCAGTTAGCACAGAGCAGCCCGACCCAGAGGTCGCGACCACTCCTTTCACACCACCTCACCAAAAGGGCCTTCGCCGACCAACAGTGCAAAGGAGTCTATGACAAGAGCATATACGCACGATTAGACAGGATCTGCGAGGACTGCTACAACCTCTTCAGGGAGCCCGAGCTTCACACGCTTTGCAAGTGAGTATTTATGCTATTTGCAAAATCACGAGATTGCTGATTGGTAAGACTATGTGACATGGCAAGCATGGCCCTTTTATAGCTTTTATAGTGTATGATGCAGATACTATAGCTAAGGTTTGCTATGGATAACTAGACTTAGCTTGAATCGTCATGGTTAGAATGCCTGATGGATATCAGTTTGATGATATGATCTATGTCTCTCTGTTTATCGCTCCCTCTGTTTTAAGTTGGCAATATCGAAAAATGGTAAAAACCTATAGTATGTATGTGTAGTACACATGCTAGTTAGGTAACTTTGAAGATGCAATAGTTAACATAATCTTCATCATCGACACTTTCTACTCAGCATCAAGTATCGGTATCATACTATCATATGTAACAATAGTATCTAAAAATAAATCAAGAAGCAAATCTGGTTTAGCTCTATCAAATCGACATTTCGTACACCAATTATTATGATCAAAACTTAAAATCCAGGTACTTTATACGTATACTTCTTGTTACAATAGAAGCTTCATCACAATCACGATAAATAAGTCGGTCCATAACAGTAGAACATGGTCTGATTATGAAGATGAAGATAATGAAAACCTACTACCAACAAAATTCAAAATTATATTTCACAACGACCAGTACTTTGTAAATTTCACCAATGAGTACGTGCTTTAATGCATCTCTAACATGGATTTCCTGCAACTCGGACGAGAAAACAGTAAAACATCCGCGCTTCCTTGAAAAGCATCCCAAGAATTTCCGGGATTTTGTGGGAATCGCCGTTTCGAGTACGGCGTGCATTCCAAAGCGTGATTCACGACGACCTTATCGTAGTACTACTTCTTAATCCGTTGTTTCTCACGAACGTCATTCATTGATAAGCAGAGAGATATCCGGTTCCGTTGCGGAAACTGAATCAAAGGTCGTGGACCAAAAAATTTAGTTATCTGCCGATAACATATTTGTGGCAGAGGAAAAGTTTATAAGTGATCATTTGCAGTTGCTCGAAGAATTAACAACTGAAAATGTTGCTTTGCTTCTATCGATTTAAAGGATTACTCTCAAATTTTAAATGGCGACTGAAAGAAAACATTTTAATATTTCCTTCACCATAATTGCAACTTTCAGTTTTAATTAAATTCTTATATTTTTAGAAATATGCAAATGACAAAAACTACAAATTTTCTAGACAGGTAGCCACGTTGAAATTTTGAAAGAAAGCATTTTTTGTTCTTTGCCAAAACTAAAATATTATTTCACAAAAAACAAGCTTATAATTTCATTTTTTAAATGTAGTTTAACACACTTTACACTCTAATAGTGCGCTATTTATTTAGTGAATGTCATTTAATCTTCTTTTTAAAACGTAGTTTACTTATTGTCTAATGCTTCTCTATTCATTAGCTATTCCTTCTTATTTGTGTGTAGTTAATTGTTTCTTGCTAATGTACTTGCTCAAGCTTTCCCTTCTTTCACTTAGCATGTGTGTGTCTTGCAGGAAAAACTGTTTCAAGTCAGACTATTTCAAATCTTGCCTCGACAGTGTCCACCTTGAGAAGGACGAGATGTCAGAAATTGTAAAGCAGATTAAGCAACTGAACCGCCGGCGTACTTGGGGTGTAACCCAAAGTACTGTGCAATAAAAGTATACGATTAACTCATTACTAACATTACTTTTAAGCTATTATCTCAGTCACGGTTTCTAACCAATCGGAACGTAAAGGCTCCATGACGTATGTTTCCGATTGGTTGAGGTGGAGGACTTACGACTAGTATTGAAGATGGCTTTGACGCTAGGCAGGCAACCCAACGTACACCAGCTTACAGTTATCACATTATGGTAGTCAAAATTTAAAAGCAAAAGAAGTTTTGCTTTTTATAGAAGCAAAAATGAGCAGGTGACATTATAAAAATTAGATTCATGTATTTTTATTAATTGAGAACCCATTTCTGTTTAGAGTAAGCATATGTTATAGCATTCATAATGGTTTTACTTCAAAAGAGAATTGGGTTTTAAATAAATAAAAATAGGTATTATAACGTTTGTAAAATGTAACTTGATTTTTGTGCTTCTAACTTCATACATGACTATAGGAAATGACTACTACAAGTATTAATATGCTTTTTATTATCCCTAACAATTCAAATGTGTACTGATACGTTGCCTACGTTGCATGTCAAAGCTGTTAGCACCTGTTAGTGAATGCCCACACAAAATGTAGATTAATTAATGTTTCCATTTATTTTCTGTTTTGCTTTGGTTGTGGATTTGTTTGAATTCTCAATGTTGTTAGTACTTAGTGCTTATGTGCCTACGTAGTTACTTAATTTTATTTACATTAGTTTATTTAAGATTTAAGGTGATATTACTTAATTTTCCTAACCCAACTACTTCACTAACGATAGACTTTTATTGCTTATGTGGAAAATGTAGTTTTGTCATTTATTTTTAATAAAACGCTTTAATTTGTTATTAGTGCCTTATGTTTATAATAGATGAACCTAAAAGATTACATTCCTATAGTAAACGAGTAATTCCTTACAGGCTATGCATTTCACTTATGTATATTTTGATTGGTATTAGTAGTTTATACAGTATCAGCTTGTCAAAATGTTGATTATAAAGTTACAAGAATGTTCTGTTATTTTAACATAATTTTTTTAATACACGAAGCCTTTCCTTCCCAACGTCTTACAAACCAGTGAAAGAGATGTTTTTTAAGCTAGCACCACAACTATAAGGTTTGTTTCTTTGGGAAATATATTTAAAAGTGCAATGCTTGCCATAATCTGCATATTATACATTTTCCTTATCTTGTTTATTATAAAACTACATTTGGAGATTGGAGATATTTTTTATAGCAGCATTAATAAGCAATTATGTTCAGTTTTTACATGCAAACAGTTTGTGATTGTAATTATAACACAGAAACATATTTTTATATCTGCTACCCAATATAAAAACTAAGAATAAACAGTGGATTAATAAAAACGCTTATATAAAAATTGTACATATCAACTTTGTTTTATTGTACTTACAAACTTATATATACAACTAAGTATATGTGTATAATTTTCTCAAATGTTTCTATTCATTGCAATTTGTTATTTAACTTAAAATTAACCTTGTTAAAATTTTACACGTTACCCGTAAACATTGATACAAAGCGCCGTGGAAGCATAGTCAATGTGTAATTTTTAACCAAAAATAGAAATTAAACTGTAGCAAACTTCAGATAAGTAATCAAAATTTTATTCCTCCATTAATTTAAGCATTGGATGTCAATATTCAGGTGAACACGAAAAATTCTATGCAATTCATACAGATATGGAAAAGGGTGAAAAGGGGCAGTACTGTATAAGAGACAATTTTGTCAATTTATTTCGTTGCCGATGACTGTACAAAAAATATCGTCCAAATTCAAGTTGAGTGCCTTTGTATTCTTGTAGCTGCAAAACATTACTGCAAGGTAATTTCTTTATTGTTTTTATACATTAAAATTTGTAATTTAATAGATTATATTATAGTACTAGAAAAAGTCAATGAATGGGAGGCAAAAATAAACTGCAATAATAAACCTTAAATTATTAAAAGTATGAGTGTGTAGCATGCTACATATGTAACTGAATTTCAAGTTTATTTTATTTTACTTGGTGTGTCTTTCAGGAGAAACTGTTTCACAACAGACTATTTCAAAGCGTGTTTGGACACCCTCCAGCTCCAGGACGAGATGAAACAAATTCAAACATGGATAAAACAATTACATGGGGCCGAACCGGGGGTTTAGGTACACTCGCACCTTTTTTTTTTTTATTTAATCCACTAACTTTACTCCTAAGTTCACTTCACTTCTAACTCGCTAACACCATTTTCATTTCATTTCCGAAGCACTTTTAAATTTTGATTTTTGTCTCACTGCGAACCTCCTATATTTTTTTACTTACTTTTCCACACAATTTTTGGGGAGGAGAAACCGCAGTTTTTGAACGTCAGGTCTCGGGCAGTTTTGGATTTTGCTGCGACCAAGCAACGATTGTATTTTTCATCCTGTGTAGATCCCTTTACCTGCAACTTACTAATATGTGTCGTTGAATTGCAGGTCTCAATGTTTCTCGACCCAGTATTTTACGGGTTGCTTAGAGGCTCTTCTTTTAACCGAAGAAATCGAAAAGTACAAGCAAATGATCGAGTATCTGAAGGGCAAAAGGAAGTGAGCCAAAAAGTACCGAACACCCGAACGTGTCCTATTATTCTAGTCCAGCCGAATCTCGCAGGCGATTTGATGTATTATTTAATATAGGTTTTTGATGAATTTTTGTGGTGTACCCTTAATCGCAGGGCGACTGGCCGCACTCTTCCTTTATCACATGTTCTTAAACGTATTTTCACATTCCTTATTTATAAATTCAGCTTGGAGAGCCAAATTGCGTTGTACAGTACGGGGTGAATCCAAAAAATGTCGATTCCTAATTCTTATTAACTATTGTGATCGCATGTGTACACAATTTTTAGTAATAGTAAGTTTCCACCATTTGGATGTCAGCTGTACTGTCGTTAAACACAAAAGAAAGAGTGCGGCGGAATAGAAAATTGTAATCGGTTCTTAAGAAATTGCTTATGGACTTGAGCAGTTACTTAAAACCCGATGTATACATCACTGTAATGATATTATTTATTATTCGTTATTTAACGTAACAATGAGTATTAAAATAGAAATTCTATCAAGTAGTAATCCGTACACAGATTTTTTTTACATAATAGGTTTTAATATTTGTAAATATATCAGTATATATTATTGTACTATTTATTATTTTATTTAAAATATTTTTTATTTTCTCATTTTTCATGTAGGCTGGTTCCCATTTTCATCCATTTTTTCAACTGATATATTTATAAAATTAGGAAATCGTGTAGAATTATTTTAAAGTATTTATGTCGTTGTTGGAATCATTTTAATAGGTATGTAAATTATATTTTAAACCAGTGTTCTTCAGAAGAACACCTTGAAAATGTTTGCTAACAAAGAGCCCCATAACACATTCCACTGTCAGTATTTTTCTACAGAAGTTGTCAAAACCTCAAAATGTTATTCTTAGTTTTGAGAACTACTCCTGAGTCAATTATGCATTGCAAATGCTTCACAAATGTTGTAAATAAATACAGTATGCGTCAATGAGCCTTTTTTAAGACAAACTTGTAATGTATTGAATTTATTCTACAAAATGTTCGTTATATTTTTCGAAATTTTTCGACACGTACTGTAGGTATATAAAATGGTATTTATCATAAAATAATGTACATTTAAGTTGTAATGATACAATTGTGTGCCTGCACCTCTTGGTACAGCAAAAACTTCTCATGAATCAAAAATGGCAGCTTCAAACTATTATTTAACATTAAAGTACATTTTGAAAAGTCCTGTAGTTTTATTTATTGTGTGAATTCTCCTTTTAAAATGAGGAATTGTTGGAAGTTAAAATATTAAAGTACCTCTCTTCGATAACTACAATAAACGTTGGAAATCTATGTAGGGCAAAGTAAATTACAAACTTTTATCTAATTGTCGTTTTAACAATCTGTGCAATTGTTAAGGTGCAAATCAAATTTTTAAAACCTAAAATTAATCTAAAAATTAGGTAACTATCAGAAGAGTACTCTGGTTTAAGAACCTTATAGTCTTTTACATGATGAAAAACATATTCATGCTACAAATTTATTTAGAAAGAAGAATAATAAAAACACAGGCACCTACAACATTTACGGATAGTTTTTTTAAATTGTTTAAGGTCACTAAAGACTTAAGACTAAGTCAAAGGCTAAACCTCTGACAACAAGACAAAATCGGAACCGCAACAAGGAATAGGTACCACGGCTCTTGGTTTTAATTTTGGCACCAGATTGAGAAAGTTTTAAAGTGATAGTTGTACCACATCATAAAACAAATGGTACTATAGAGAAGAATGGTATTTTTGCAACCAAAACATATCTGTCAGTTTTTATTTAATAATGGAAGAAATTAATCTCCGGATAAGTAAGAAAAGACCCAATATGAAGTACAGTTGTATACAGTCACAATTTCTGTAATTGTTCTCACCATTGTCAGTTTTAGAATGTTTATATCTAGCTGTTTTTGCCTTTTAATGTTAATTATCTTAACTACCCCCTACACAATAATTATAGTAAGAACTCCAAAGTTTACATAGAAACAATAACACTAGAAAAACAATCAGACAGTACCACTTATAAGCAAATCAAAACATATTCAAAGTAGATGTAGAAAAGAATAGAACTTGAGAAGGTAATACAGAAAGATGCAAACAGGAAGCTGTTGAATAATAATAGTAATCAAAGCGTTCACATAGCATTTAGGTCCATACCTGTACGATTTTCTGCCACTCTTTGCAGTCTTTGGCTTTGTCTCTGCAGTTTCTTACTCCCGTTTCTCTCAGGCTTCCTTATACTGCCTCCAACCATCTGTTTTTCGGCCGTCCTCTTCTTTCTGTTCCATCCATATTGATTTTGAGCACTGCTTTCGGTATTCCTGTGTGGTCCATCCTCTCGACATGACCCAGCCATCTTACTCGTTGGGCGATCACGAATTGTGCTCTCTTTTTCTCCATTTAACTGTCTTAGCTTATCATTTCCCATCCTTCTGCTACTCTCTTTTCTCCATAGATTCTTCTTAGGATTTTTCGTTCCCACACCTCTAGCTTTTCCTTGTCTGCCTTGTTCACCACTCACGTTTCACACCCTTAAGTTACAGTAGGTGTCAATACCGTTTTGTGCACCCTCACTTTCGTATTACGCGATACACTTTTGAATTTTAATACGCACTTAACACACCTGCACATCTGTCTGCCTTTATTAGCCTGTTTTCAACTTCCTTACTGTTATTTCCGTCTCTGTAATTACAACGCTCAAGTAGGTATAACTCTGATCTCTGTCTATTTTCATTACCCTGTTGTTATTCAGTGTGATTTCAATTTTTCCTGTTGCTCTTCCTGCTTTGCTTCCCATTATCATATATTTACTTTTCCTTTCGTTAATTAGTAAAACAGCTTTTCTCGCTGCTCTTTCCAGACTCTTTGTTATTTTTTTTTAGCTCCTTTGGTGTTCTTGCAACAGTGTGACGTCATCTGCATATGTTAGACATGGTGACTCTTGTTCGTCCGTCTCTGTTTTATTTATCCCACTTCCTCTTATTACTTTCTCTTGTATTACGTTGAAATGTGTCGTGGACAGCGGATTGCTTTGCTAGACACTGGTGATTGTTGTTCGTTACTTTTCCTGTTTTATTTATCCCACTTTATCTTATTACTTTCTCTAGTATTAGGTTGAAAAGTGTCGTGGACAGCGGATCCCCTTGTCTTAGGCCTTTTCTGACGTTGAACGGTTCTGACTGCATCTCATTTGCCTTAACTATATTGTAGGAGCCGGTTAACGTTACGTTTACTAACTAGATTATCTCTTCTAGCATCCCTAATTCTTTATCGCCTGGATTAATTGTTGAGGTCTTCTTATTGAATCGCAAGCTCCCTAGAAGTCAATAAACAAAGCATGGATTTCCGTGTTGTATTCATAACAGGTGGTTTGAATTTCTTTTAATAAGAATATTTGGTCGGTTACTGAGCGGTTTTCCCTGAAACCGCCCTGATACTCTCCGACTGCTTCATCTGCAAAGTCTTGAAGTTTATTTCTCACATTTAATTTTGACAACAGCTTGAGAAAGTTTTGAAAGTGGTAGTCGTATCACATTGTAAAATTAATACTACCTACTATAGAGAAGAATGATATTATACCTTTTAACATAGAATTTCGGCTTAGTCGCGTAGTATTTGTGGCTTAATGTGCCTTGCACCTTGTGAACTCGAACAAGAAACTGCGCGATGGTCATGCTCTTTGGTGGCTCGTGTTGTTTGAGTACCTGGAGAACGAGGATACCTAGTCAGATTCGGCCTTGTTGCTGTTTGTGCATCCATATTTACTAACGTTTCGCTGGCATCATCAGAGTGAAAGTCGCACTAAGAACTGAGAATTGATTTTTGAATTTTCAAAGTTTATTCAGCTAGGTCTATACAATACCTAATTATAATAAACCTAACCTACTACCGTTTAGGGGACTACCCCTCTTCGGCTTTGTACTAAAAAAAATTGCATTTCATTTTAGTTTTAACTTACAATATTGCATGTTTACAAAAAAAAATTAATTTAAGATATTGCATGCTTACCAAAAAAAAACTTAAGATATTGCATTTTACAGAATTTGATCTTAAGATATTGAATTTTTACAAATTTACAAGAAAAGTTACAGTAAAGTAGGGATCATCGGAGGTTGAGGGGAACGTTTTCTAAGATGCCCTGGAACTCCTCGAGAAGACCTTCCGCATCGCCGAGAAGGGTGGCTGGGGGAAACTTCTTCTTCGTCCTGGGTCTCCTGGTTGGGAATGCTGGAGTCTTGAGGGTGGTGAAGTGACGGTGTGATGGTGGTCCTGCTCTATCGCTTGTTGCACAAATCGGCCGGAGATCTCAGAGTCTGCCGTCTATAGGGGGGATGCCGGCAAGGTCGCAAACCCCCTAAGAGGGGTGAAACCAGTTCAGGTGCAGCATCTTCCTGCTGACGACGCTCTCCTTTGCCCTTAGCCTCTTCATGCTGCAGTGAGGTAGAGCGCAACTGCAGAATAGATGGAGACCTCACAAAACTCTCCATAGAAGGTGGTATATCAAAACCACTCGCACCGGCAACAGAATGGATGGAGAGAGCTGAAAATGTAAAATTTAATTAATTACACTGAATAAATACTAAATACATAGGCACAAATGCCGATAGCAGCGGCGAATAAGGCGTCCCTCACTCTTGCGCGCACTAAAGGCCGAAATTTACGAAAACGGTCAAAGAGTTAGGCTCGAAGCATGCAACACGCTCAAGTGCCTTAGACTGTGACTGTAAACTGAAGGTTAGTGTAGAGCTATTTATACTCTTCTGTGCCAGGCGTGTGGAGTGACGTAACGCTGATTGGTCGTTCGAATGCAACGTACTTCGTGGGCCGTTGCCGTATGACGTACAGTGGTTGTAATGCTTTAGATCGTGTATCACAGAAGTCCTCGTTTTACTACGCTTAAAACCATCTTTCCTGTTTATACTATTTGGATGTTTTTCTATTTCTATGGCTTCACGAATCACTCGCGGGAAGTAGTGAGGTATTCTGGCAAGTACTCTGGGGTGCTCAAATTCTAAGGTGTGCCCATTTGTAAACGTATGCTCAGCTACGGCTGATTTTGTTATGCGTTTGTGTTTGCAATTGCCAATTGCAGTATTCAAGCAGGTGTGGTGACATTAAATCTCCGGGACGGAAAGAGTGAAGCACGTTACGACAGGTAGATGCGGTACGGAAATTCGTGACTCGACTACGATGATGATTTAGCACATAAACTGGGTTTTTCACTTAATAATCCACTATCAGCGTAATTGGAGGTACCCAGCTCCACGATACAGAAGAAACCCATGGCTAAACATTTCACGACACTGACACAAGGGCTTCACAACGGCTAACATACAGTTTCACTAGTTTTTGACTTTCGACTAGGCCGAAGCCCCGCCGGAATTAACGACCTCTGCACGGTTCGAAGGCCGGGCGCTGATTGATGCTTTTGCCTAAAATACCGGCGCGTAATGAGATTAGCGATGGGCTTATTTGAATGAAAAATAACCGGTTATCCGGTTATTGAAATAACCTCTGTAACTCGGTTTTTGTTCCAAGTATTCGAATGAAAAATAACCTCATCTTGATACGTACTACGTGCCGTATCTCAGCGACCTGCGAGTGATCGAAGTTCTGTAAATAATACGTCATTCAGAACCATAAGCAAGGCAGATTGTACTGATTGACCCAAGTGAGGCTCGCGGCTGCTTGTTGATATTAACACATTTGAGACTCCCAGTCGACCGGTTAAATTTATGGGGCCGTTCGTATTAAAGATAACGCTCTGCTGAGTATGAGATTTGCCAAAGCTGTGTTGGTATTAATTTATAACGGCCTAAATTTTTGCTTCGAAACGCTGTTGATTATGCCTAATAAGGGATAAACAGAAAGCGAAATAAGATTTTCCAAGATCGTAACAGATTTATATTTAATTTTTAATAACGGAGCAGTCGATGTCCATCCGTCGTCATATGATACGAAAGTGGGACAAGAAGTGGATTTGGATGTTTAAAATTTTAAGTGTGCGTCCTTAGAACTGCGGAAGACTGAACGTAGATAAATTATGGATTCTAAAATATACCGGTATGATGTGCAAGCGAAAAGGGAAGGGTGGCTACTAGAGAATTTTAGGAACTAAAAATAGATTCAATAGATACTTTGTATTCGCATATTTATAATTTCTTTATGATTAGTATTGATATAGCTATTTTCAATGGTTTAAACTCCTTAGAAATCAAATAAAAATCATTTATACAATTATTATAATTAACGATTAACTGAGTTCCTCTGCTATCTGCAAGTTACGGTGCCGATGCAGATGACGGTGAACCGCCAACCGGCGAAATCGAAACGAATCGAGAGCCAAAATTTATTCGAATGATTATTTGAATAATCATTCGGTTATTAATATCATTCGAATGCAAATAATTCGGTTATAAAAATTGTCCGGTTATGCCCATCACTAAATGAGACCACGCAGGCGTGCCTTAACTCGTTTCTTGTTCCACTCAAGGGCCTCGCGGAAAGTGTTCCAGCATGATGAAACTAAATTTCGCGTATAAAGGGGAATCCCAAGTAAATCATGCAGTCGCCTCACTGGAACCACAAACTCATTAAAAACGCGATAAGAGCAGGATGACGTCACCCAGTCGACATGCGATAACAGCTTACGTCACCCCAAGCAGGAACAAAACTCAATTTAGAATTACATTTCGACGAATACAAATGAACTTCAAAACGAAATAACCGGAAATAAGGTGCGTATGGAGTGAAATTTTGAGTCCACCAGTACTCAAAAAATTTGGGCTTGACATATGCGAGAAATACAAGAACGTGTTAATTTAGAAGAATTGTCCTTACAAGAACCAATATGAAGTACAGGTGAATAGAGTCGCTCTTTTTGTAATTCATCTCCATTGTAAGTTTTAGAATGTTTATATTTAGGAGTTTTTAATGTTAATTAACTTAACTACCCCAATACACAAGAATTATAGTAAGAGCTCCAAAATTTACATGAAAACATATAGAAGAACAGATAATCAGACAGTACTAATAAGCAAATCATAACAGATTCAAAGTAGATGTGGAAAAGTATAGAGTTTGAGAAGGTAACACAGGAAGACACAAGCATGAAGCTGTTGAATATTAACCATAATAGGCTTCCACAAAAATTATAATCAACATCAAATAATTGGAAAATGCTAGAAAAACAAGAGGGAATGCTTGTATAGATATTCCAAGACTCAAACAACTAAAGAAAATGAAAAATTGGAAGGCGCCTAATCAAAATAAGATGTTTGTAGAATATACCGTGTGAATAATGTAAGACTATACATTGGCAATTTTATTTTCTCATTAATCAATTTACCAGTGCTAGTAAAAATTATCGGTGTTAAAATTTCAATGAAATAATGCAGTTTTAATTAGTATCTATAGTCACTGTGTTGTTATTTTGTTTACAAACACCATGGTAACATTAAGTAAATGCAATATGTCTAATTTTGCATAATTCAGCCATATACAGTCTTCCATTATTCTCACTGTATAAAAAATCTCAGTAGTATACGCCTGCAAACATTTAGAACTTTTAAAAAGGATGCCGAGGATACAATATATACTAACTATGAAGACATTTGACACTGTGAAATTTACAGTTATTTGTAACTTATATATCTATAGACGACAGCCATGTAGATTTCAAACATTTCCAAATAATTGAAAACCTACAGGCTGTCCATTTTGTCGTGTAACAACGAGGTAGGCAACACATTTAGCAACCTCAGAATTTTTCACACAAGTCATAATTTTAAAAATTATTTTATAAATTCGAAAAATGGGTGGTTTTACTTTAGATGCCTAGATCTTGTCCATAACAAATAAACAAAGAAAAGAGCTATCTGTGAAAACCATGAACGTGTTAAATGTGTTATCTACCTAGTTCTTGCACGATAAAATGAACAACCTGTATATTACATGACAAAATTACATATTAAAAAGGTGAGAGAAAAGTAAGACAATTATATACATTGTCCCCAAAATTTTTCACCCTTGCATTGAAGATGTTTTCAAGGAGATGATTGGACAAACAAAATAATCAACGCTGATGGGAACTCACGGAATCTCAAGTTACGGCAAACTTCAATTTGATCATGGCATGCTGCGAATGAGTTTTTTTTTAGAACACACGATAGTATAAAACAAGCCATACATGACCTGTCCAAAAACTGCAGATTTTTGGTTTGTCTAGTTCCTTATTGTTAAATAAAGAAAATTGTTACGTCACAAAAAAGGGTAATGTGTAGACCTTATACAGGGTGTATCTGAATTGCTTGGCCAAACTTTACCAACGTAATGTATGAAACAAACCTGTAAAAAAGTTCTTATAAACACAGATGCTTCCTTAAAATGTAACGCGCGATTTTCAAAATTGATACAAGCAAAATATAATAAGGTTGTTATTTCAACCGTTTATCCGAGTTTTTCAAGTGTGCGGTGGTTGAATAAGATATTACCTTTTTGTTTCTTAACAATTAAGTGACAGCCATAAACACAAAGCAGCCACTAATAGAACGATTTCTCCCATAGTAAGCTTGTATAAAAGTTTCAGCGATCTACAACGGGTGGGCCAGAAACTATTCCAGCAAGGCGGTAAAATTTAAATACGCCATTATACCTGAATTTTTGAGCCCGTGCGTGCACGTCATACCATATTGATGACATCATATCCTAGTATGTTTATATGAGCCATATACAGTCACTAAAAGTATGTTGTTTGACGCGACTGACGTAAAATTTAACCTGCAAATTTCTAATTTCACATAGGTTGCAGTGCTACCAACAATGTGAATATGTAAATTTTTGTCGCCTAGACGATAAAATTGCATTTTTAACGTGAAGTGAATGTAGATAAAATACAACTTTAACAGTTAGAATTGAATGAATATCCTTTATCTAATAGACTTGTCTGTCCGTCCGTCCGTCCGTCCGGGACGCTGTTTCAGCAGCCAAACCGTAAGAGATAGAGAAAAAAGTTATTAAAGTTATATGTTTGGAATGGTCATGTCAGCTTAGGAACCGAATTTCAGTCACGTGACACTTCCGGTTTTCGAGAAATCACAAAAAGACCGTTTTTCAAATAGAACGCATAATATTAAATAAAACTGTTTCAGCAGCCAAACGGAGCTGCGACCCTCTGCGCCTTAAAACGTCGATCGGTTAGGCAACCACTTTGACACCTTCCAGGTCTGGGTACAGTTTTTATTTAATACGCGTTCTATTTGAAAAACGGTCTTTTTTGTTTTTTTAAATGAGACATTTGTCTCACTGGATTGCTTGTATATATATAATAGACTTGTCCGGGACGCTGGTCCGTCCGGGACGCTGTTTCAGCAGCCAAACCGTAAGAGATAGAAAAAAAAGTTATATGTTTGGAATGGTCATGTCAGGTCAGGAACCGAATTTCAGTCACGTGACACTTCCGGTTTTCGAGAAATCACAAAAAAGACCGTTTTTCAAATAGAACGCACAGTGTTGCCAGGTCTAGTGAAATTTCATTAGATCTAGTGATTTTTAGTCAATCTAGTGATTTAGTGATAACTTTTCCCAAAAGAGAATTATCTAGTGATTTTCTCCAGTCTATTTTATAAAAAAACCAAATAATAAAGCAAAATTTCTTCGTCCCTTTCGCCGTTGTGCAGATTACTACCTACTATTATTATTCCAATCTTAGAAATTAGTTTTCGCTGTGACGGACAGATTGCAGCCTGAGATTTGAAATGCGAAGGTAAGTAAATTCCATGAATTACTTAACAGAAAATAGGTATTTCCCTGGTTAAAACTAAATGCCCCAGACTATAAACAGAACTCCGAAAGGGAATTGTTCACATTTGCATTTTTACTTTCGGTAGAACGTAAAAAAATTATCAAGTTCGAAGTGTGCTGTGAGTACTGTGACCACTGGGACTCAAGTGGATTTCCTGTAATTTAATGATATGAATTTAGAATTGCAGGCTGAAGCTCCAACGATTCACTTGCTTTTTATCCAAGAATAGCAACTGCTTTTAAATTATTGTTGAGTTATTACATCAACCAGAGTATTTAAAAAACACGGATTTAAGCAAATTACAGTATAGAAATCCGGAACATTATGTTTTAATTGAGCACTTGTACTTAGGTCCCAATATCGCAATAGCGCTAGCAAATAATAGTTTAACAGATAGTACAAAACATTTTTTCCGTTTGAAGTGTTTACATTTTTACACCGAAGCAGCGCATCAAATTTTCAAAAGATTTACCTTTAATTCCCGTGAAGCTGTTCTGCTTAAATCATAAAATTTTCTAAATCCTTCAATAGTTGCAAATGTTGATAGTCTCGGCCCCTTAATTATAATTTTTCTAATCTAATAACGGATGTCAATGCTTTAGATCGGGAAATTCGATTGCTAAAATATTCTGCCATTAATTTTAAATGGAAGATTTAGAATTTGGAAAGAAATTTTTTAATTGTAAAAAAGCCGACAGTAATTTGTTATATCCCAACTTTCTCAGTTTGTGAGTATTTTTTGTTCTTCCCCATAGCAGTCCCTGCGTTGAAAGGGTTTTCAGTTCAATTAATTTAAATAAAACTAAACCAAGAAATAGCTTAAGTACTAACACTTTGACTGGAATTCATCATTCTAAAAACTTAATTTTGCCAAAAACTGTTATGATTTTGTTATTACGAATGCAATAATAGCAAATCATAATACAAAATGTATGATTAAATTACATATTGTATAATTATTGTAGGTGTAGTTTGTAATTCATTTATACTTTTTATTATATTTTTAAACATTTTATCTTGTTCGTTATTTTGTTTATTTTTTATAATTGTTGTGAAAACCTTTGATTTTGTTTTTTTAATTTGCAGCTTTTTTCACGTTTAAATTAATCTAGTGAAATTTTTGTCAATCTAGTGATTTTTACCACCGCAAGCTAGTGACTTTTAGAATTTTGACCTGGCAACACTGAGAACGCATATTAAATAAAACTGTTTCAGCAGCCAAACGGAGCTACGACCCTCTGCGCCATAAAATGTCGATCGGTTAGGCAACCACTTTGACACCTTCCAGGTCTGGGTACAGTTTTTATTTAATACGCGTTCTATTTGAAAAACGGTCTTTTTTGTTTTATTAAATGAGACATTTGTCTCACTGGTTGCTAGTATTAAATTAAAATTTTAAAGATGAAAGAAAAAACCACAACAGGAGGTAAAGACTAACATCATATTAATTTACATAAAATTTTATTGTAAATATTGACAACTATCAATTCATGTAAAATTAAGTGACCAAACTACCTTAGAAAATCAGCACTTCAAAAACTTGAACGATGTGTAGCTTGTGTGAAATGAATTGGCGCACTTCAGGTATACGGATTAGGCGCATTTTCCTGTAACTGATACTTTGCTTACTTGCTGTCCTTACTGTATATGTTATATACCTGTTGAGGCTACTTATAATACTCTGCAGGTATTTATGTAATTTTTCGTGCTCAACTTAAAATCAATTAAAAATACAATTTTGCTCGATTCATTTTAATAAAAACATTGTATTGAGTACCACATAAAATAAAGAATAAATTTACTATAATAGTAATAGCTATTAACATATCTAGGAATGTTATGAGTATCATAACTGCCGCAGAAGTTTATGAAATCCGAGCTCGTAGAGCGAGGATTTTAAAACTTCTAAGGCAGTTATGATTCATAACATCCGTGATTTGTTCAATAGTTTATCGGTTGCTATATGGTTATGGTTGCCATGTAGGGTAATATTCTTTAACCCTACAGATAAGTTATGATCTAGTTACCAGCCTACTTTTGTATATGTAAACAAAGGCTTAATATCCTGAAACGATAAAATAATTTACATATTTTTACAAACAATAATAATTGGAATTGCGCAGTATTTTAACAACTAAAACAAATAAATCATTTCATTATCATTTTAAAATAACTATGTATATATATATATGTATAATCGATAACCTCGCTTTACCTTGCGGTGTCGAGGCTGGTGCTTTATGTGCTTGCATCTGGCGGTACAATGCTCAACTTGCCCCGGATTCGAGATACAAAGTTGGAGGCGCGCCTTTTGTGCTTGCACAGCAACCATTGTGTGAGCTGAGTGTGTGTGTGTCATGTTGAGCTTGTCACTCTATCTCTTAAGCCGCGTACACATATATAAATATTTACGTTGTGTGTTGTATTTCAAATGTAGCGCACTTATTTGCGGCGCAAATTTAAGGAAAGAGCATTGTTTTTCGACGCACAAATGTGTGTTGTGCGTTGTGTGTCGGCGCTCCGCCTGTTCGTCGCTTTGCAGCGCGGCGCATTGTGCATGCTCTTATTATTAGCAAGTTTTATATTTGCAACATTTGTGGAAATAAAGAGTAATAACAGAAGATGAAATGTCATTCAGTAATGTCTTTCTTTTATTTTATTGAGTTTATTTTTATTTTTTCGAATTAAATGGTGCATTATAGTTAATGCCCTAGATTTATTTTTTATCTAATAGCGAGTAGTAAGACATGTTTAATCAATAATTTCCTTCTACAAGTTAGAAGTTCATTCCTAAAAATTAAAATTAAATTAACAACGCGACACATATATGCACTACCAACATACGTCTACATCAGCACAACGTTGCGCGCAAATCTCTTTGAAGTTCAAGTAAAAACGACTGGGCGATAGCGTGCGTCGTTCGTCACGAAAATATTTGTGCGCGTTGTGTTCGGCGAACCGTCCACATCTACATAATTTCAACGCACACGCACAAATTTGCGTCAAATACAACGCACAACGTAAATATTTATTAATGTGGACGCGGCTTTAGGTCTGCGGTTCTGACAAAACATTAAATTTTTATAGACAACACAAATCCAATAAAGAAGATCATAAATATAACTTAATACAGACACAAGTTTAGAGAGTGGAAAACAATAAACGCAAGTAGTTTAAGAAAAACAATGAGTTAAAATGCAACATTAGTATAGTATTAAACAATTACTGGAATAGGACAGATATTTGCAACGTTTCATTCTTTAATATCTCGACACTTCTTCAGGCTAAACATGGATTTACATGTTATTAACGTCAATGTCAAAAAATTCATTGGAGGTTGGTCGTTTTTCCTTCAGTGAAAAAAGATAAGTTCTTGTTCGTTTTAATTGTTATTCGTTGATAACGAAGGCAGATTGTCCCTCGAAACGTTCGTTATTAATATTTTCGTTATTTAATATTTTAATTTGCAGAGTGGCGAAATACCCATATAAGAATATGAGTTATTAATGAATTTAATTTAACAGAAGCTTTTCGATATTAAGGGGAAAACATTGCTGTTTTAGCGGTTGGTTTATTCCGATTCAAATTCAACGTCACTATCGTCTGGATCATCCTCGAGGTCGACTATTACAGGTGTTTGATCCTCTCGATCGAAACCAACCTCCCTATGCCACCAATCGACAATAGTTTTATTTGTTTTTTCTACAGTAGCTTTCCACATATCAGGTGTAACTGTGCCAGTGCTTTCTGCCACATTTGTAGACATTTTTCCCTGCCATAACCTTCTTCCCCAATGTGTTTGTTGTAATATTGTTTACAAATTCCCCAAATGTTTTCTATTGGTTAAATTGGCAGTGGTATGGAGGGAGTCTCAAAACCATATGTCCATGCTCAAGGGCGATTTGATCAATAGCATAAAATTTTTCAGGCTTATTGCTACAAAGATGTCATGAATTACTACTATGAAAAAATGTAGTGTTCTAAAATGTAAATAATATTTCTAACTAATTCATAAATAATAAGCAAAACTAACCGTGCAACAATTTCCAGTAAATTGAGTTTTAAAGCATTGTCTAGAAATTCTAATTATTTTTTTGCAGCCAATATTGTATTTCTGCCTTTTTCCAGGAAGAGTTGGGCAATTTTTCTATTATACTATTGTGGTAACTCGCATTATCCATAATAATAATAGAAGGTTCTTCCCATTTTGGCAATAATCGCTCGCTAAACCACTTAGAAAATTTTCTTGTTCATTTCACCATGGTAGTCAGCATCTTGGTTTTTGAAGCAAAAATAATGATGCCTCAGGAATAAAAACCTTCACTGCTTCCTGCATGAAGTACTATATATCTATAACAATTCAAGCATGAATTACATAGTTGTTTACTACAATTAGTAACTCATTTACCTGCGTCCTTCTGGTTTAATTTTTCGTACGCTTCTTACATCGTCATCTTGCCATGATTTGCAAATTGTTCCTTTTCTAACACCGAAGTTTCATCTAAAAATACACATAGGCGCCCACTTTCAGATTGCAAATTTTTTACATACTCTCGCAGAAAATGAACTCTAGATAATGCAATATTGAGTAATTCCATTAATCCTCTGCGAGGGTCATCTTTCTTATAACGAAAACCAATGTTGTGAAGAATTTTTCTCAACGAACTAATTGAACCATGAAAGATATATTTTTCTCTTAAAACTTGCGAAAGTGTTTTTTGGGTAATATATTGCTCTAAAACGGCAACTTTGTAACAACCCAAAATTCAAATACTTTTTACATTTTTATCATTAGAGTAACACCAACTTACTATTTTGAACCATGGTGTATACAGCATTACGAATCGCAACCTGATCGAAATCATCGACATCACTTACAGGTTTGTCTCGGTTTTTGTTGTTTTTTTAGGGCTACGCAGAAGTTCACCAGATTTGCAGGTCTGCGAAATAGAAGAGACTGTCGTATGCTTAAATTTAAAGCATTGGCAACTCTCTGTAACACCAAAACATTAGAAAGTTTCCATAATGTAGTTGGTCATTATATTACGAATTATGATACGATAGAAGAAGGGCAGTTAAGATGGTTAGGGCATGTAATGAGGATGGTAGAAGATAAGACGTGAGAAGAATACTTGAAGCATGCACACATAGAAAGAAAACGAAAAGAAGGCCGAAAATTCGTGGAGGAAGAAGTTAGGAATGCAGCCTTTAAGGGAGGCATAGAGTACAAAATAGGCAAGAATGGGAACGGAAATGGAGAAAGACACCGAAGACATAATAAAACCCTACCCACTCCCTAACCATACACCCGCAATGGTAGGAAGGTTCTAGGATTAAGTAAGTAAGTATATTACAGGTGTAAATTACTTACTTCTCTCACAGCAGTTAGCGGTATAAGTGGACCACCGTTGTCTTTTTCTCGTTCAAAATATCTTATTAAAGCGGCAACAAGCTCTTTTGACTTTCTGGGCAAGGCGGTCGACATTTTAGCTTACAGTTCACCACCCATTTCCAGCAGCTAAACTCTTCCGAAAAGTAATTTGTAGCAGTGAAAAAACGACAGTATAACTTGTTCGCAATGTTCGTTATGAAAAACAACGGATTTTTTAAAATGCAAAGCTAAACATATGTCACTGTCAACATCTGTCAAAACCACTATAACAAATATCAAGAGATCCAAAAAAAACTGTTCTTCAGCGGGCTGTGGAAATTGAACGTATGAATAATATGTTGGTGACACAGTACGTCAATGTCAAATTCGAGATTAGCAGGTTAGGATTTGCGTCACTTTGTGTCATAACTGACGGAAAACCTAACCTGATAACCTCGAATTTGACATTGACGTACAGTGTCACCAACATATTATTCACACGTTGAATTTCTACAGCCCGCTGAGGAATAGTTTTTTTTATCTCTCGATAAGTCGTTTTAAAGAGTGACATATGTACGTATTAACTCCTGAGCAAAACTTAAAAACACAAAGTACCCCGACGTCTTATAATTTTTGCTATTGTTCATGGAAATTATGGAATATTAAAACAAAAAAATGTACGGCTTAGCAATATATTAAGCTATATTATTAGCAAAAGCAATTTTCATCATGGTTTTATTGAAAAAAAAGTAGTTTTATATTTTTCAAATGTTGGTACCGACAACCTTACTAAAAGGCGGATTAATGACGTGCACGCACGGGCTCAAAAATGCAGGTATACTTCGATATTTGGATTAATCAAGGATATGCCGTCAACACCAATACAAATTTTGCATATACATAATTTTTTCGACGACTGACATCGAAAGTAGATTTTTCTCACTGTCATTTGACAACAGAAAGTTGACATTTGCCGCTGAGCGTGCGTTTTCATCACTTTGCCGCTCGCCGAGCGTTTTGGGTTTCCGCGTGAACAAAATAGGTAGCCACGTCCGAATGTTTCCTTGGCAACACCCGTCATTTTTGGAAATAATCGCGTCACATGTCATAGACTGCGCGAGTAATGTTAACTTGATTGTCAATTAATTTTTACGATAAAATGAAATTTGATATTTTCCTTTAACAATATGTTCAGTCGTCGAAAAAATAGTATGTATATTTCGAGCTAAAAGTGTGCTTGCCGCTTTTGCATGATTGCTGATTTCGACTTCGTCTCAACCAGCAATATTCATGAGCAAGCGGCAAGAATGCACTTTCAGCTCTTAACATACAATATACTATGACTTCATCAGATTCTCGATTTTAAAGTTTTAAACCACATACATCGGAATATGCAAAATCTTTATAGGTTCTGAAGTTTACAATAATTATGGAAAATTCAAACAAAATATTTGTGAATAACAAATATATTTTATCTACTCCAGTGGGATAAGTAACTCATTACGTCACTCATTTGACACTATATCAGTTAGGTAATGAAGCTCATTACACCACTCAGTTATGTAATGGTTTCATTACGCAACTGAGTTGTGTAATGACTTCATTACCTAACTGAAATAGTGTTAAATGAATGACATAATGACATTTGCCTACTAAAATATTTTTGAAAATGACATCTGACATTTCTCTTAATGCACTTTTCTCAATTTTAGGCAGTCGTAGATAACATTTTGTACAATACATGTGTGATAATGCATCATTAATATATTTGTGTGCTTACATAACTCGTGCTACGCACTCGTTTGTAACTTACACACACGTATATTAATGATGCTGTTATCCCACTTGTATAGTAAATAACTATTATCTACTCCAGTTGGATAAGTAACGCATTACGTCACTCATTTGACACTATTTCAGTTAGGTAATGAAGCTCATTACACCACTCAGTTATGTAATAAAATAGTGTCAAATGAATGACATAATGACATTTGCCTACTAAAATATTTTTGAAAATGACAGATCTGACATTTCTCTTAGTGCACTTTTCTCAATTTTAGGCAGTCGTAGATAAAATTTTGTACAATACATGTGTGATAATGCATCATTAATATACTTGTATGCTTACATAACTCGTGCTACGCACTCGTTTGTAACTTACACACATGTATATTAATGATGCTGTTATTCCACTTGTATAGTAAATAATTATTAAGTAATTCAAATAGCAATATTGTTTAATAAGTATTGTCAATCTTACAATAGTCGTGCTCAATTGCAACAATTTACTTTGGTTCAAAATGCTTTTCACGCATTTTAAATGATTTGTTGGTGTCAGTTTGACGTATGAGTTTACTATTTACGCACTTTTCAAAAAGCGGACAGGTGGTTCCAGCGCCTTCTGACGGCACGGCCAACTAAATTACTATGGCTTGCACATAGGGAATACAGTGACTATATACCAGACAGTGTGGCCATACGATTGTTGGCTGCCATTTTCAGGCAAATTTGAGCGTAGAGATATACAGTGCCTTTAGAAATAATCGAACGTTTTTGAGTGGTCATTATTTTGGCGCTAGTTATTTTAACTAGTTGATGTTAGCTACTCGTACAGTGTTATGTTTGGACATTGACATTTTCCATTGGCGTTCGTTAGTTGTGCTTTAAGGTGTTGCATGAAGTTTACAACCGGTTTCAGTTATGGTAGTTTACAATACAGCTAAATGCCGTCTTCCTGTTCCCTGTCTCCAAACCTCCCTGTCCTGTGCTTGGTCTTCTTCCAGGTTTCCCTCCTCCATGGCTCTCCGAATACCCTCATTCCACGATTTGGGTGGTCTACCTCTTTTTTTCTTACCCGGCGGCGACCATTTAAAAATCTTCATAGGCCACGTCGTCTCCTCCATTCTCATCAGATGACCAAACCAGTTTAACGCTTTCCGTTCAGTTCTGTCCACAACTCATTCTGGTGCCTCCATTCTGCGTCTAATTTCCTCATTAGTCACTCTATCTCGTCTCGATACCTTTCCGCTTTTTCGTCCATTTGAACTGTGTCTAGTCTTCGTTTCATTTCCGCTGTTACAGTCCATACCTCACTGCCATAACATAGCATCGACTCTACCATTACTTCACCTATTCTTTTTTTGTTTTTGTTAGAGATAGTATTGTCCCATCAAATTGATTTCAAGCATTTCATTATCTTCTCACTTTGTACTATTCGAGTTTTGATCTCCTCTGTTCCCAAACCTTTTTCATCGATTGTATTGTAGCACCGTGGTATTTAAACCTATCTACTTGTCTTACTGCGACATCTTCATTTATTAGGACTTTATATTGTGCTTCCGAGTTGATTACTAAATAGATACTCCGTTTTCTCTAAACTTATGCTAAAGCCCCATTCATCGTAGTACCGATGTAATCTCTTTATCATACATTCCAAGTCGAACGCATCTTGTGCTAATACCTATAACAATAGCACAATTCTAAATTATCACATTTAAATACTGTGCAGAATACTTGTTTTTCAGGGCAATAGATGATAAAATTTCACCCGCTTGCGACGCTAATGAATTATTTGACACTGACAATTTACAATTGTCAGATTTGAAAGGCTTTATTTTCTTCCATAACCAAATGAACAGGTTCTACCAACCTCTTTGAGAACAACTTAGAAGTAACTAAATATTTTGCCTGTTAATGGTGGATATTCGCGTCGACCAACAGCGGCGAAGACATCCCTATGGCCACACTGTCTTGTATAAAGCCACTGTACTATCAGTCAGAGTCAGTAGATATAGGAGAGTACCGCCACGTCCGCCATGTTTGTTCCTCTGTCATATGCGTCACTTTGAGGTTAGTAACACAATTCCGTCAAAGTGACATTTATTGGCAATCCGAAATTTTACTTAAAATTGGCAAGACTGTAAGTCTATGTCAAATTCGAGGTTAGCAGGTTAGGTTTTGTTTGTTATTTGACACAAACTGACGCAAAACATAACCTGCTAACCTCGAATTTGACATAGACTTACAGTCTTGCCAATTTTAAGCAAAATTTTAGACATAACTCAATTAGTTATTGCTGATGGGAACAAAAATGGCGGCGATAGCGGCATTTTCACGGATCAAAGAATGGCGATACTCTCCTATATACACTGGCTCTGCTATCAATCAGAGCCAGTTAATACCTCTGCTACCAATCATATGTGGCCATAGATATATAAGTACTATTGCTACCAAAAAAAACTAGGACAACGTTTTTTTAGCTGTGTGAATCTGAATTTTTAATTGGCAACTGATATGTGATTAACTTTCAAATTATTTCAAAACATCACTGTCAATCATGCCTAAAGCAAGTTCAGTTTCAAAAGCTAGGAGTAATGCTGGCATACAAAACGGTGTAACTATTCAGCAAATTGCATGTTGATTTAGTTTTATAACTATTTTATATTGTAGCTTTTGATATTAAAATGTTATGACATGTAAATAATTCTAACCTGTCATATGACAGTTAATCAACTAAAACAATAAAAATGCATGGCTAATGGATTTGGAGGTTGTCCTAGTTTTTTGTGGTACCAATAGTACATGATACGGCGTGCCGTTGCTATAGTTGAACAAGACGTACCATCTATTTCTGTCACTCTCAGTGCGTGAATTACGTATAGCGCTATCCTTTAGAGAGGTACTTGGACTCGTCATTGAGAGAAATTCTGATAAAATACATTTAACTCGTGTTACATGGTGCCAGAGATAGTCTTTTTGGTCTCAAGATGCTACAAAATGTAGAAAAGAAGTAATCGTATAAATAAACACAAATTAGAAAACATAACCTCAACAGTCAACACTATAACCTCACTCGATGAGGGGGTGTGCAAGATATTCACTCGCTAACGCCTTTGAGTTTTACGGTTGATAATAATAGCAATCAAAACCATGTAAACAACAGTTTAACTGGTAGGTCCGCTAACAAGTTAAATTTTCAAGTAGCATCATTTTTCATGATAACTTTTTTAGGTCACCATGTCTAATCGTTTTAACTTGTCAGAGGCTAGTAGAAAGGAAATTAGTGATCTTGATAAGTAGGTATGGGGGCACTTGAGCGTGGGAACTGGGTCATCTCTTATCATCGTGGGAACTGGGTCATCTCTTATCATCGTGGGAACCGGAAGTGTCGACTGATAAGCGTGGGAACCGGAGCAGGTAAAGGTAGGTGTACAGGTATGCAGGTAAAAGTTGCAGATAAAGGTAAAAGTGCATTTACGGGGTTGAAAGTGCATTTAAAAGTGCATTTAAGGGTTCAAAGTGCATTTAAGTGTTAAAAAGAGTCATCTGTAGGTGTTCGAATTGCGTGGGAAAATTTTGATAAGCGTGGGAACCGGGTCATCTTTATTATCTTATCATCGTGGGAACCGGAAGTCGATCGTGGGAGCCGGAAGTGTCGACAGATAAGCGTGGGAAAATTTTGATAAGCGTGGGAACCGGGTCATCTCTTATCATCGTAGGAACCGGACCGTTAGCAGAATGGGGTCGCGATTAAAGCGTCACAACAACATATTAAAGAGTCACTGACCTGGTCTTTTTTAATAATGTCTGATTAGATAAAGATGTGTGTTAGTTTTAGGCTTCGTCTTTCCACCTTCTGGTAATGTGTTTGTTAAATTTTAACCTATGGTTAAACCGTTTTTTTGTCTTTCCATCTCCTGTTGCCGTTGTTTAGCGAATGGGTTTAGGTCTAACTCATAGTTATCCTAACAGCCAGATTTTGCAACTGTTAAGGCAAGATCGCAGTTGTTAACGAGCCGAAGTTGTACCGATCGGCATCGAACGAGTGCGATCTCCGCGTTGTACGCAATCACGTGAAAATGCGGCTGTTAACTGTCGCGCAAGCTCAGTCGTATTTTGTATTTATAATAATATATGTGAGCCCGCTAACCTCAAAAAATGGATCAAGATTTTTATGATCTATTTTCTTCTGATGACGAAGACGAATTAGTTTTATATAACATAAATAGACGGCGCCCATACACTGTACAACAGCGTTTTAACCATTTTGATCGTTGGGACGATGTTGACTTTTTTCGACGATTTAGATTAACAAAAGCAAGTGTAACTCAGCTTCTGAACTTAATTGAGCATAGATTAGCTTATAAATCTCAAAGGTACGTATAATTTTAATAGTAAAGGGCCTAGTGTAGTGATAACATTATTGTTTATTGTAGAAACCATGCTGTCACTCCGATTAACCAGCTGCTAATGGCACTTAGGTTCTATGCTGTAGGCAATGTTTATACTGCTGTAGGAGATTTTGGTGGGGTTCACAAATCAACAGCTGGTCGAATTGTTAAGAAGGTATCAGAAGCAATTGCAGGCCTACATCGGGAATTTATCTCCTTTCCACAAACCCCAGATGGAGTCAATAGGCTGCAACAGGAGTTTTATGCAATTGCACGATTTCCACGAGTAGCTGGAGCTTTGGACTGTACACATGTACGCCTACAATCGCCCGGTATTTATGGTTCTTAAAAGCTTCAATTGTATACTACTGAAATTTAATAAAAAATAACGTTATTTTTGCAGGAGGCGACCATGCTGAAAATTTTAGAAACCGTAAAGGGTATTTCTCAATGAATGTTCAGGTGGTCTGCAATGCAAATATGAAAATATTAGATATTGTTGCACGATGGCCAGGTGCATCTCACGATAGTACGATTTTTGATAATTCTCGTCTCAAAGCCAGATTTGAAACAAGACAAATGGGTAACTCAGTGTTGGTAGGAGACAGTGGATATGCATTAAAGCAATATCTAATAACACCACTTAATAATCCTATAACAGATGCAGAACGTTTATTCAATGAAGCACAAATTCGTACACGTAATGTTATAGAAAGATGCTTTGGTGTATGGAAAAAAAGGTTTCCAATTCTTTCAGTGGGTATGAAAGTGAAAATTCCCCTTGCACAGGATATAATAGTTGCAGCTGCTGTTTTACATAATCTGGCATGTGCTAATAATGAAGTTGCTCCGCCTGATGATCCGGAAGTTGCAGTTGCCGATGAACTACTTTTCGATGAACTAGTAAATGAGGAAAACAATAATTTAGGCGATAATGTTGTTCGAAATGCTTTAATAAATGATTATTTTGCTAATTTATTGTAATAAAAATTAAATAAAACGATTTTAACACTACAAACTAATTGCTAATATATACACGTTATCTTATTTTTTAATTATCATAGGCGCTTAGCATTTTTAATTTTAAGTTTTTTTCTAACATTTTATTTTCGTTATCTAATTTAACCCCATTAAGAATTTCCATTTTAATATTGTACTCCATTTCCTGATTTTTTAGTTGCTGTTCAAGAATTTTTGCCTTCACTTCGTTTTCCCTTTCCAGTGCTTCTAATTTGACTTCTGCCTCTTTTCTTTTAATATTTAGATCGATCTCTAACGCATCCTTCTGCAGCTTGGCAAGTTCCAACTTGGCAGCTGCAAGATTGGAAAAACTTTCGGTCGATCCTTTAGTACTTCTAAGTTTACTCCTGCCTGTTAAAATAAACATAAATCAGTAAACATTGTAAATATATAATACTCGCAAAATAGGCATACCAGTTCGCAGAGGTGTAGCAACTGGTTGTTTTAAAACTTGGGGATTCCAATTAGTCCATGGGCTAATTTCTGAATACTTCCGTTTTGCTGCATTCCCAACATTATCAGCTACTACCTCTTGTAGCTCATCTATAATTTCGACGTGCGGTAGTACAGCTATAGGCAGTTCTTCCACAGCCACGGGTTGTGCTTCTGCTTCCACAGCCATGGGCTGTGCTTCAGCTTCCATAAACACAAATTGTGCTTTCGCTTCCGTAAGCGCAGATTGTGCCTCAATCTTTGCCATGCTTTTTAAGCCTGCAAGCTCTTCAGCTGCATCGATGTCGTCTGTGTCTCCATCGTTTCTTGATGGCAAACCATCAATGGCTACCGAAATAATTTTAATTAAAATTTCCTCCCACGAGGTATATTTTTCAATGGTTGCAGTGCCACCTCCTGTTCGCAGTCTTTGTTGCCTGTTTCGTGATGCCTTTTTCTTTAGTTGTTTTTTTAACGCATCGTATTTTGTTTTCAGCGATTTTGTGTTTCGTGGAAACTGACCGCTAACTGCATTAAACTCGGTCATAATTTTGCTCCATGCCTCATCTTTGTCCTTCCACATTGCAGTGTCTGATTTTTTATTTTCAATAATATGGCTGTATTTCCATATTAGATTTATTAAAAGCTGGTTTTCACTACTGCTGAAATTCGCAGATCGATCTTTTTTCTTATCGCCCATATTTATCGTTTGAACATGTAACATGTGCACGGTACCAAAAATCACAACATAACCTATACACATATATTAAATAAAAATACGTCTGAAGTTACCGTTTGACGGAATTCCCCTAGATGTATTGCCAATAGCGTAGTAAAAATCACTGCAGAGTTTGAAACCGCTTGTCAACTAACTTTAAGATAAAAACATCATGAAAGACGTATTTTGATTAACCGGTAGATTTAACAGGAAGGTATGAGTTAACCTTCTGCTATTTAACAACCAGTTTAACATGAGGTGGAAAGACGAAGCCTTAATCTGTTAAAAGCAAAGTATTACAATTTTATATTAATTATTAATTATTAGTAGCTCGATATACAAGATAAGGCATCCGAAAAGTGCATTTAAGGAAGAAATGCGAATCAAGGTGACGGATTAAATGAATAAAATGATAATTAGGAGCTGCATGTGTTTTTGTGCATTCACATTACCGATTTCATTGTAAAGTTTTTATGAATCATTCGACTATATAATATGGTAGTATATATTATTCTAGCCGAAACCTCAGCTGTGAACTTCCGCATATCGAAATTCTTTATCCGTTTAACCTCTGATCACTTGTGATAAAGCGGGAGCTGTTTTTAAAATGCGTAATGAGATTACTTTTTATCTCATGCATTATGAACAGCTTCAATTAATTCGGTGTTTGAAAATTGTACTGCATCGATTTTATATATTATAGAACAGTTGGAAGAATTACGTTCAAGTAAAAATGAAACGGTGGGAGAAAGAGACATTTAGAAACAAAGGTTTTAAGTATAAGATGTGGAAAATTACAAAAGTTGCGGGTGTGGGAGTACCCAGTGATAAGAAATTTTTGCGACGATATAGATTATGGTGGATTTACGGATAGAACTTAGTAGTGAACATATCGCAGTTGCGACAATTCCCTATGAAAATGATTGTGCTGATTGCAATTATGCTGGCTGTGACAAGTGCAACCGATCATTCGTTAAATTCGCAAATGTGGCTAAATGGAACGACCAGTATAAATAGGAATGTGAATAAAACCAATGTAAAAATAGATTTTCATCAACCTCAATGGGGCGACGAAATTCCTATGTTTAACTTCTCGACAATGTACAATGCTTTGCGAGATGAAGTATCACTACCGAGTTCGACAAAGTGTTTGGAAAAAATTACCCAAGAGTGTGCCGATGACAAGGTTCAATTAGATTATCTAATCACACAGACAACTTCGCAGGATATTCAATTGTTGAGTCTCCGCAACGACCTTAACTTTACCAGGACCCAATTACAGGAATGCATGGCCAAAGGACAGGTGTACAAGCGTATTTTCGATCAGAAAGTAGGCCAATAAACTACTACCTTGAATGTGAAAGCGCGTGCGCATGTAGAGGGAATATGTACTAGAAATAAGACTAAAATGTTAAAAAGTGTCATATCATTTATAATAATGGCTAGTAGTGCCTTGATGTATTTTGCTTTAGCGATAGTAATAAATAAAACTATATATGTGTATTGGCCTACCTATGTGAAAAACGTCGAGATTTGCGCAGAATTTTCAAACTCATTGGCCTCATTTAATGACACGGCTGAATGTGAGTGGAGGTCAATGACCTTCAAACATTTAAACAAGACATTCCTAGCGACATTGGAGTATGCGGACAAAGAAGGCTCCTGGATAAATTACAAGATTCGTTACTATTTTCACAATGGCACCTATTATGAAACAAAATGGAACTTAATGATATGGAATTATGTAATGCTGATGACGATGAATGTAGTACCTCATGAGTCATGGATATGGATAGCATCAGGTGTACTTGCTGCGATGGGAGCAATAAGCGGCACAGTTGCTGCTATTTATAATATATTAGGAGGAAAATGTCAACAACAACACCAAGATGAAGTGACGATGTGTTCCAATCAGATGTCAAATTGTATTTCGACCTGCTGTGAACGATCTCCAACTGTCACATGAATGTCTTTTAAATAAAAACTCTATATGTAATATATATGTTTATTATTATGTAACATTATAAATACAATATACATATTTAAACTAATATTCTATTTATTTTACTACATAGTATGCATGCAATTTTAGACAATCAAATCTTTAGCAGATATCCATGTGGGTTCTTTAAAACCTAACCATTTTACTAATAACTGTTCATTATTCGTACGAGTATGGCGATGTTTTAATACCTTCTCCACTAAATACACTTCGGTTTCATTGGTTTTTGCAATTTCCTGCTCGTAAAATGCACCCAAAATAGGCTTGCCTTCCAAATCCTCCAATAGGTACGTTGTGGGATTGGTCAGTTGTACTTTAACGATTTTAAATAGTTCCGTAGACCAATTCGGTTTATAGCCTTTCTCGAATGTCGATTTAAATTTGGAAATACGTACAACATCGCCTACACTATAACGAAGTTTTCCAGCACGCTTCACACGAGCATACACAGCATCCAGATTGACATTATTATGTAATGCGTAATGAGGTGTCATTCCGATCGTACGATGTTTTTCATTGTTATATTCGGCAGTAACAAGCTGCAAAATATCAATCCACCTGTAGTTGCCGTTAAAACTAAACAGTTTTTCAAGTTTTGTCTTTATCGTGCGAATTACTCGCTCCGCAATGGCTGCTTTTGTGACTGAAAATGTGGAATAAAACCTTATCCCCAGTGTTTTCATGAGTTTTTTAAAGTGTCGATTCCAAAATTCGCTACCATCGTCCGACTGAATATTCTTCGGTGATCCGGCCGCATTCAATATAATTTGCATCGCACTCGTAACTTCTGGGCCACTTTTTGTTTTTAGCGGAAAAGTCCACAGGTATTTCGTATAACAGTCGATTACGCACAATATAAACTTGTGACCGTCATTGTCTTTTGCATCGTAACGATATTCGGCAAGATCGATTTGATACAAATCTCTCGGACCTTTCAGTACTGTATGTCTTCTTGGGAAATTTTTACGTGCAGGTTTATGAATTTCATCAACTATAACTTGTTTCCTATTGCCGCTGTTGGGTATTATCTTCGGAGGCGTCATCTTGCTGCTGCTGCTGCTGCTCCTGTTCTTCGAATAATTTCAGCAAATGTTCTGCTCTAGGTGAAGTATGTATAAAGGATTCTGCTGCAACCTTTATAGGTAATGTGTTCATATCGCGATTCCACACCGAACTAAGATGATACAGATTAGCTGTAATGGAGTCTACACATGTGATTAGCGCTCTCGATGTACTTTCGAGAGAAATTAAACGGAGAATGACATCTTCGCGGATCGCATCCAACACACGATCTATTCGATAATTGATTCTGCGGAGTTTTTTCTTTGTAAATTTCTTGGTCACGGCATCCGATTCGGCCTCTGGTTCGCCAACATCTATCAATTTTCTCTTACGCACACTAACAACCTTCTCTTGTACAATTAAGGTGTTTTTCTTATTTACAGCATCGTTATCTTCTTGCGGATCGCCAATGTTGCACAATCGTTTAGTTTCCAAATCGTAATCGTCATTGGCTGTTAATTTAAATCCTATTCCAGGTGGACCACGAGCAGCAGCTACACTACCAGAATTAAAGCCACGTGATGAATCGCTAACTTGACGTCCAAAGGTGTCGACTACCATCTTTACACTAATCCTTAAGCTATGATACCCTCTTCTTTTAACTCCTCGATGATAGAGATTATTTCATTGTCATGTGCATTATTACCAGCCCACTTGGATGCATATAAAAGACGTAAACGACTAATCAATTCAGACGGTTTATTCCAATAGACGTAATCAACTGGTTTATCGATATCACGTACAGTTTTAAAAAACCCACTTCCACTTCTTGTTTTAGGCTTTGCCGTCGCTGTCTTTTTCAGCACTTTCTTCGTAGGCAATTTTACAGGTGGCGGCTGCTGTAGATAACGCTGATATTTTACACTTTTGTCTGCTACAACACGACCACGTATGGTCTTTCCTGCATTCGTTCTATTCACAATTTTCCTATAGTTATCAATATCTTCGTTGGAAAAATTCGTCGGAGTTTTGAGTGTTAACAATTCGAAAAGGCCTGGCGTACCTTTGTAAACGTCGTCGCCCACTTTTATATCGTTGCCGGGTAAAACATCAATAGTCTCATAACCAAATCGCCATTCGTCCCTTGATTTTACATATTTCATACCGTATCTAGACCTATCTACATCCTCATCATTATGATTCTGTAATCTTTCGATAACATCTTGCACCATTGGACTATATGTATATGTATATGTAGCTTCAGATGATGATGATGATAATGATGATGATGATGTCATGTCTTCATCTTGCACTTCTGCCTGGCTGCTAACTGTAGGAATAGGTGATTCAAGTTCAAGTTTTCGTTTTTTAATTAGCGGTGACGTAGTAGTAGTAGTAGTAGTAGATTCTTGTCGATGTTCTGCATGTGATGGTGTCTCGGATGACGGTTTTACTGCTGCTGCATTTGAAGCTGTAGTCACGGCGGCGATACTTTTCAGAGGTTCGATAAGTTGTTTATGCGTTTGAAAATAATCTCGTTCGGCCTTATGTAAATCACGTTTATAAGCGGTGAATTTTTTCCTAATACTTTTTGTAGCTTCGATTACTTTGTTCTTTAACTGTGCTGCTGCTGCTGATGATGATGTATTCTCCATGACGGGGAATTCGGATATGAGACGGGTTTTCAGCTTATAAATATATAAATGAATCGAAACCCATACGATATCTTCCACCACCATCACTGCTGCTGCTATCTTTGTCGATTACCAAAAAGCCATATGCATCCTTCCAGCACAGTGCACACATATCCTTAAACTGTTGGAATGTCATGTCGGCGCTGACGTGATCGTCGTACACATGTTTTAAATTCAACTCGTCTTGTTTGAATAATACCAGTAAATTAATATTGTCTCTGATAAGATGTTTGGGAATTCGAGCGTACGTTTGACTAAGATAAAAACAATCGATGCAATTATGACGACCCATGCTAAAGTATTGTTGTATCTTCTCTTGTCTCAATTCATGTCCAATATCGTCGAATATAATTAGACTGTACGGTTTTGCATGATTTGCTTCGATCATTTCCTCTTTCTCATTGAATTCATAATAACCGAGACCTTGAATGGGTTTAAGAATAACTCGCAAATATTCGTATTTCGGTTGATTGAGCGATTTCGAGTACACATAGATATTTTGAAATCGTAAACCGTTTGCATCTGTTATCAAACTTAACATTGCATTCGTTTTCCCACAGCCCGTAGGTCCCAGAAAAGATGCACGAACAGATTGAGGCAACAGCGGTCCATGTCTGACGATTCGATTGTTTCGTTCTTCAGCTACATTGTCGATATTTGTAACAGGTAGCGAACTCTCCTGTTTAACCACCCTCATTATACTAATTCATTCTGCATGCATACACACACTTTTAAATAAAATTCCATTTGTTTACACACACTTGTATTTACATATGAATATTACTACAATCGAAACATACATAATTTGCTTACACATCTAATTTACAAATATGATTAGTAGGTTACTATCGACTAGATATTTACAATAAAACCTTATTTAATCTCTAACATATTTTGTCACCATTTCCGTGAAAGGATTGTATTGAATGATGTTATCGTGAATCAGAATGGCAAAAGCTGACGAGCCAACTGGAAAATTTTCGACAGCTTCAATTTCTATTTTTACATCTACAGGCGATTCTTTTACAGACTCCAATTGTCGTGTACAATCGATTACGAAAATGGGCTTCTGTAGAAACTTGTTATAATCTAGCAAACACTTGTCCGTGGAAGCGATGTCGTCGCCATAGTATTGTGCTCGGAATTTCCTATAAGCTTCGTAAGCGGCCAAATAATTTTTGTTGGCGAAATCCAGTTTCATACGTTGCTGCGGAAATTCGGAGGTGTTCAAATACACCTTGATATTGGTGATTTTCAGGTGAGCGAGATCGGTAGCATATCCAGTCTGAGAATTCATGGTACCGGCTTCTTGGAATGTCAATATTATAAATCTAGGTTTTTCACTTTGGTTTGTGTTCTTTATGCGCCAGATTGTCGAATTGGATTGTGGAAGGGCTGAATGCTGATGTAATTCCCATCGGCGATATGGTAGTAGTACAGTGGGCTGTACTCGTAATTTTTCCAGCAGATGCAAATTCGCTTCGTCACTCAGAGTCACATGAGGCACTTCCCATGTAATTTTTGTAATATTAAAATCGACCGCTGTAGTTGCACTTCTACTGCAATTTACGTCACTCTTGCTCCGTATAAGCACCAATTCCTGCGGTATTCGCACGAGAATTTTTTTGTAGTCCTCGCACGATCCCAGAAATAGATTTAGCGGAATGGCATAGACAAAAGTTTTCTTATCTTTGTCGATAGTCTGTTGGATATGGTCATGTGACCATCCGGAAGCGCTAAGTGCACTCACGTCGTCTGCCGTATAGGAAACGAGGCCTTTGAGATAAGACAAATAGCCTGGTTGTTTTGCATTGTCTATAATCTGGCCATTGAATAACAGCTGTATATCTTCAAACAGGAATAGACCTGCATTATTTGTGATTGTGTAATCTTTCGAGTCGGAGATTTTCGGTTCAAAGGTTCCTGATATCGTAAAGAAACTTCTGTATGTGGCGGTCAGGACGTCTGAACTTTGAATCTGTATTCGAATTATATCCGAATTGTTTGTATTTAACGTAAACGGCTGATAAGAGTAGTAGTCTTCCTTAATGATTAAATTATCAACTCGCGGTTTCGAGAAAATATTTAATTTATGTCCCTCTGTATTATATCGCACACGTTTAAAAATAACATCGTCACTATCTCCGCTGCTATCAGAACCACGTTTGGATGGCATTGTTGCGCTATTGTTTACACTTTTTATTCTTATCTTGTGGACTTAGTATGGTAAATCCTAATCGGGTTAAAAATTTCAGATCCGAATTGCAAAGTGTTGTTGTAGCTGATGCTGGCGTGATCGAAGACGAATTGCATTCGACTGAATCATTATTTCTCTTGCACTTTGGTTTATCCTGTTCATCATCTTCACTGCTGCTGCTGCTGCTACCCCCTCTAGTTATAAAATCTAGGCCCATTTTTCTCGTTTAAGTTCTAGTCGTACTACCGTAAATGTATCTTCGCTAATGTCCACCAATCGACCTTCGTGGTCCACTAATCTTAATGTAATATTGTTAATCTCATCCACAATCACCGGAAAATAGATAATATGTGAGGGTGTACACTCCAGTTGATATCCTGGCGCTACACTCAATCCAAATTCATAAATCGAATGACAAGGTATGTTGTTACGATAAGATCCGGCCGTAATGTTTGAATCGACAAAGATGGTATATACTCGAATGATTTCGACGTCCTTGTCAGACACGTGTTTCTTGCCTGCTTCTAGTATTTGCGGATTAAAACCGAGCATAGAACCTATATTTCCAGGTTTTTGAAAATTTATTCTATAGATCGATTGCACTTCGCACTTTAGCGTGCTATTATTCGGCACGAGTTTAAAACGGCTCTCGTCAAATTCCTTTTTCAAACTAGCACCGCCACTGTTATCCTTGGAAATTCCCTCTTGTATATAGGCATTTATTTCATCGACTTCATAACATCCAGACGGTATAGTGATTTCTTTGTCGTCGATATCGTAATAGAATTTGTTATTGCCAGGAAAAATGTTTCGCACTGAATTGCAGGTGTGCAGACCCACGAGGCCGAGTGTGTAATTATACTCGGACGATAGTCGAATCGTCGGAAATAATGCACCTGTGGTAATTATATTACCTCTTCCCGATACTACGAACGTCTGAGACATATTTGAATGGCGCTCGCTTATGTACGGTCCTTTTATACAGAAACTTGAGGCACAGATGGCCGCAAACGTTCGTGTTATAATCTTGCATGTTTTCGTAATTGTAGTACATGTCGCAACCTCGAAGATAGCTTTGTAACTCCATAGGTGGAGGTAGATCACCGTAAGAGTCGAAATAGTGAACTCGATTTCCGTATTTCTTGTAACACACCCAATGGGTTCCATTGCCCGTTTCATTGTCCAAATTTAGAATTGCGCTTTCGTTTGTCCACGGATGACCTTTTGGCAAATTATCGCGCATAAACACTCCTCTAAAGTTTTTAACATCCTTTGCGTATTTTATCAAGTCCACATCCGTCAAAGCTCTTCGAGGCAATTTTATTAGTTTTTTTGATGTGTTTTTAAAAATAGCGGGGCTCCTTTGCTGCGACTTTTATTCGTCTTAGGATTGTTGTTGTACCGTGGAGTAGTAGTAGTAGTAATCTTCCCACCTTTGCTATATGGTCTCAAATAGAGTGCGCTGCCTGTTTTCCCATAGGGTTTTATGAATAATGCTCCGCCATTTTTCTTGCCCATTGCAATGGCTTCCATAGTTTTGTTATGTCGCGAACTTTCGGCGAGTCGTTTCTTCGTATCGCTAACTTGATTAATTGCTTTCACAATACCCGACACACCGCCGGCCAGACCACCTAAGGCCGACAAACCGGCAAATAATGGCACGAGAGGTAGAATACCACCTTCCTTCGGCAAGGGAATCTGTCTAGGAATAGCGACATTCCTTTTTCCACCGACATCTTTCAAGAGTTTTCGTGCAACAACTAGTGCGCCTTGAATTACACTCTTGCTATCGAGACCACCTTTCGGAATCTTTTTATTAATTAGCTCTGTTAACTTTCTAAAGAAACCTTTGCCTGCAATACCTTTTTCTTTTGCACGTTGTCGAATCGGCTTCCTGGTCGTCGTTGTCGTCGTCGTCGTCATTTCACCACCTAGTTTTTGTTTTGCCTTCATTGCAGTTGTCACAGCCCACGCTGCCATCTTCTCACCGGTAGTAGCGTCCGTTGATTTTACTCTATTCCAGGCTGCCTCTTCCAATGTCTCATCGGCGCGATGTCTACCTTCTAGATCTTTATTTGTCGCATAAGCAATATCATGCACTTTACACGCTTTATCCAGAGGATTTATACCGGGATCACCTCGTCGTAATCTTTTGGCTAAACGTGTTCCCGGACCACAATATTGATAACCACCTGGCAAGTGTAATTCTACAGGTAGGTTATTGATAAGGGTGTTGAGTAAACCATCGCCATAAACTAACATTTAGTGAGACATATCCCTCTAATCCTAGTATTTATACGCATTTTAGCCTTATCTCCCACTACCTTTGCTGTCGGCACTACTAGGTACACTACTACTACCATCCCCACCAGCACATCTAAATCCGAAATAATAATAACATACAGATATAATGACACATTTATTAGATTAATAATTACATGTGATTTATTACATTTTTCACATAAAATACAATCTTAGGCGATTTTAGCGCGCTCCTTATTCACATCCTCTATAAAGATGTCTTTATACAGTTGCAACATTTCCCTCATTATTAAACATTCTTGCGTGGCATCTCTTTCCAGGTATTGAGAGGCCATAAACAACGGATCGATAATGCATGTCGCTTTCATTACATTCGCCACCATTTTTATCATAGACACATAACTCTTTGATATATCTATTCTGTTGAGCACTTCTAATCGAAATGCCACTAGAGATGCCAATTGAAAAACCATTTCGAATTCTTTCGGTGTTAAAACTATACTATGCATGTCACTATCGATAAATGTTGCCAATTTTTCACCATACACATAGCGACATACCACCGACAGGTGGTCGTTTAAATGTACACTTTTCTCTGTCAGCGGGCCATCTTGCCATCCATCGAAAAATTTTCTAGCAATCAGTTCCACTTTAGACGTTTGCAAAACTTGCCAATCTTTCTCAGTGAAAATTATCTCCTCTTGACAATTGCTTCTTGCGCATCGGATTTTCACAAGTGGTAGAAAATTTTCGGCAGGAGACAGTCCTACTTCTATTAGATTCGTATGAGGTTCATAACACCATGTTTGCTCCTTGACGTGCCTCTCGAGTCGATATTGACTGTTAAACAGCAGATCTCGCTGTTGATACGCACACCATAAAGGCGACACTTTTTGTATAATTTGGAAACTTTCACGAGGCTCGTAATCGTCGTCGACAATGTCTTCACTGTTCTGCATCCCATCGCTGTTTGGACTACGTATCCACGATGGAGTTCTTGAATTTTCATCATCTCTAGAACTTTTTTCTTCAGTCGACATATTCAACGGTGATGTTGACATGTAGTTGGTTGTCTCACTATAGAAATTATAGGTGTCCATTGCCTTTGACATGCAGTTACGAACTGATGCATTTTTAGCGCGAACTAATTATTTGTATTCCCCACATACACATTAATGGGACTGATGCAACAGATGTCTTAAATGCACTTTTCGGATGCCTTATCTTGTATGTCGAGCTACTAATAATTAATAATTAATATAAAATTGTAATACTTTGCTTTTAACAGATTAAAACTAACACACATCTTTATCTAATCAGACATTATTAAAAAAGACCAGGTCAGTGACTCTTTAATATGTTGTTGTGACGCTTTAATCGCGACCCCATTCTGCTAACGGTCCGGTTCCTACGATGATAAGAGATGACCCGGTTCCCACGCTTATCAAAATTTTCCCACGCTTATCTGTCGACACTTCCGGCTCCCACGGTCGACTTCCGGTTCCCACGATGATAAGATAATAAAGATGACCCGGTTCCCACGCTTATCAAAATTTTCCCACGCAATTCGAACACCTACAGATGACTCTTTTTAACACTTAAATGCACTTTGAACCCTTAAAGGCACTTTTAAATGCACTTTCAACCCCGTAAATGCACTTTTACCTTTATCTGCAACTTTTACCTGCATACCTGTACACCTACCTTTACCTGCTCCGGTTCCCACGCTTATCAGTCGACACTTCCGGTTCCCACGATGATAAGAGATGACCCAGTTCCCACGATGATAAGAGATGACCCAGTTCCCACGATGATAAGAGATGACCCAGTTCCCACGATGATAAGAGATGACCCAGTTCCCACGCTCAAGTGCCCCCATACCTACTTTGATAAAAGAAGTTTGTGAACACTACTTTGCTCTGAAACTGAGTTTGTCCTTTACAAGATGCACCATTTTGAAAAATGGTAGAAAATGACCTTTTGCGACTCCAAGAATGGTGTTCGAAGTGGCTGCTAGAGCTCAACGAACAAATATTCGTGTTGCACATGGGATACCACAACCCTAGCTACATGTATTTTCTGAACAATGTGCTTATAAAGGCGGTTTATCAACAAAAAGATCTTGGGGTCACTGTGTCGTCGGATTTTAAATGGGAGTAGCACCTACCTAGTTTTGATCGCTTTTAAAAACATGCCTCTTCAATGAGGGATATGAATATCATTAAAAAAACTGAAATAATTTTTTAAAGAAGGTTTTAATTAAACAAACTATCTACTTAACACACCGGTGAAAAGATAGGTCTTCGCTTGAAGAATTACAAGAAATAGAGCAAATTATGCAGGTTCTCATTGCTAAAGTTCAATTTTCGAAGAATAAACTGTGAAATTGAATGACACTTCTGACGTTTTCATTTCAAAACTTCAAAATTAAGCGTACGAAACATTGTATGAAATACGTCTAAAGGGAGAGAGAAATAAAGTGATACAGGTTAGAATGAAATGGGGGAAGGTACCGAACTCCGTGATATGTTATTTTAAGATTCGACGTACGTTTACATGTAGTGAACGTATCCTGCACTAATATATCCATGTATGTGGCAAAGTAGTGGCGCTATCTATTGGTAATATCGGAAAGTACCCCCAGGAGTCGTTAAAGGTCATTAAAATCGGTATTTTGACATTAAAGGAACCGACAGTGAGTGTCTCTGTCTGTTTGATTGATGTACGCTGGTCTTAGTGCAACTGATTTTCGACCACGAATACTATTTTGTAACTGGTTTCTACAGCAGTGAATCAATCCGAACTTCCAATCTGTTGTGCTTTTTACGGACGAACCAAACTTTGGGGATGCAATTATTAATTTCCATAATGCCCATCAATGGGCTGAAGAAAATCCTCACGCGATTAGACAATCAAGACACCAACAAACTGTTTCATGCAACATTTTGACACAACAAAGAAGCTGACCTGCAGTTAATTAATTAAATCATTAACGATGGTAGCCAAAACCGCAGATCAACCTTCTTGCTGCGCGTACAACACGGAAGCTCTGAAAAATTTCGTACACTTACCGCGATGGCCGAGCTAACTCAATCGGAGATATGGTCGTGGGTTCAAATCACCAGCTATGTACCCCTGTAAAGTCTTCAAAAAAATATTGTTGGGCGCCAGAAACCAGATGGTTTCGAGTAAAAATAAATAAACTACAAGTAATCCGAGTTTATTAAATATTAAATAATCTTGCAGTCAATAACTGTGATTTACGCAATATGGAGTTTATTAAAAATTTGCAATAATACAAGCAAACAAACTAATAGTTGCCTCACACGTTAATACAAATAACCCCTTTGTGGGTCGTTAAATTAATTGAATTAGCAAGGTTAATCGAGTGATATGCATATCGCTGTCATTTATAAAAACGCTTTCTGTCTAGGCTGTTGTAAACAAAAAACGTGGGTGCTCCTTTCACAAAAAAGGCGTAAAGTGCACATCAAAATTCAAAGCTATCTTTAATTAAATAACAGTGAATGTTCTACTAAATAGAAAACAAATTGAAGTACTGATATAACCAGCCCGGGTTTAACAACCGAAAGCACTAACCTCTGGCGTCCTGTACTTCTTAAGTGGTAGTGCAGTCGAGGGGTTGCTACACAGGATTATTCTTAACGCGATGCGGCGGCTTTAACAAAGGCAGACCAGATTGCGGCATCGACGCTGAAGTTAGCTAAAGGCCATTTAAAATTGAGACGGGAAGTTGACTTCCAAGTGTAAAATTATCAGGCGCAAATGGTTACTTCCAAGTAAAATTTCCAGCAGAAGATTTCCGGACAAAAAATAATTCCTGGTGAAAATACTTCCTAGCAAAAGCTAAAGAAATGCAATTAATATGAGGATAACCGAAAGAAAAACCCATCGTACCTGAATTTAATTTTCAGCCTTCAAACACAATCGTCGTGGCGTAATTAGCACGAAGAAAATTCTCGCAAGCAAGTGGCTTGTTTGAGGAACCAAAATATAATGCATCCGCGTTCGGACAATCAAAATTCTGCAAGCTGGGCCTTTGAGATAAGCCAGCGAATATTTGTGGGGCTTTCCAGAATCGGTACGAAATGAGCGAACTAATAAATTGAAATAATTCGAAATACAATTTGATTATTATTCGAAAACAATATACAGGCTAGTCCTCAAGTAATTGGTATATGGAGAAAACATTCGAGCGAAGCCGAAAAATGGTTTCACTCCCCTCGGCCAGATTTTTGACAGGGTGACAACCTGGAAAAAAACGTACAGAAGTACCTGAAATATAAAACGAAATGATTTCAATAAAGTCAATCGTCAGTCAGAAGGCGAAAGGAAAGTATGCGATAAGTTTGGGAATGAAAGAATAAAGTTGAGAAAAGAAGAAGAGGTAGAAAGTTTCTACGAAGGAAGTAGACGGAGCAAAGCGCTAAACTTATCCGTCGCGCTAGATGGAAAAGGCGCGCCGGCGGATTAGTTAGACGCTTGGCTCCGTACCACCACCAACGAGGAACAAGCTAACCAATAAGGTAGAAAATAGGAGAAATCGGAAAAGGGATACCTAGGTATTAAAATAATATAGTAAAAGAAGATAGTTTAATTAAGAAGGATTTGGAAAGGATTAGTCCGATGTCCGTCAGTCAGTCAGTCAACGCAGGGCTGTGAGAAAATAGCTATTGCAATAAAATGGGAAAAAAAGCAAAAGGTGAGGACGCCATTGATCACAGACACTCAGCGAGGGGCCCTTGTAGTGGTCACCGCGAATGTAAGCGACTGTGAACAAGAGCGCCAAAAACAAAAACCCTAAACTCTGTTGGTCGATGAAAAGTGAACAGTCCAGGAACGACTGCACACTGAAACACCGGTGACCTACCACACAGCAAAACACCGGAAGTAAGTCACAAAAACTTACTCCTGAATGAAACATCGCAACCTAATAAGACTGTGACAATAAAAGGTTCGTGTGAAAACCCAGGATAAAATCCTAAAAATGTAAGCATGAATTCATGCAAAGCACGGGCAATAAAAAATAACCTAGACACCATCGCAACTCTGTCCAAACGACGAGCGGAACACCAAATCAAATTCGCAAAAAACGTAATGAACGCAGGCAACAACAAACAAGCCAAAATAACGTTCAAAAGGGTAACGGTGCCTCACAAATCCTCCCTAAATCGAAGCGACCTATAAACAGAGCTCTAACGAAGCAAAGAAACCAAGAGGGCGTCCGTCTTACTAGGACAATGGCTGGTAACGAATTGGTGGAAAATCAGTAAGGTTAACCTGGTAATCTATAAATGTCTCGTGAAACGAGATGGGAAATAAAATAGAGAAATATTTGATGGAAATGTTCCCAAAAAGAGACCGACCCTGCATGCCCAACCAACCCCTCAAAATAAATCGTCTAGAAACTCAAGGTTATGAATACTGCTAATTCCATCATCAGAAAGATCAACCTTGAAAAAGTAAAGAAGGTTCACACACTCATCATGAATGCAATTCACCTAAACACTTGTTTCACTATCAACAATAGACTCAAAAAGAGTTCGACAAAAGGTCCAATCGCTATCTATAAAGAAGCGAGGAAATCCGTCACTCATAAGGGTTTCACCTAATATAATCAAATGATAGGTAAAAGTACCATCAAATCGGTAATAAAGGGATCGCTCAAGGTGCTTAACTAGCACTCGAAAGCAAAAAATATACGGCTTAAATAAGCACGCAATAAAACAACAATGGTAATAATAGAAATAGGTTGTAATGTCGAAAAAGGTGAGAATAATGTTAATAGTACAATACTATCCTTAGGGTGAATAGGCGAATAGACTAAACATGCACATACATCATCATCCACACAATCATGCACACCAAAATTCACTCCTCGACTTGTCCTTCTCCAAAGTAAGGTTTTAAATCTTTAATATGCCAAACTCCAACGTTATTATTGTCGGGCACGGTCACTAGCCGATAAGTAAGCGGACCAGTATTATTTTATTACTTTGCATTTGACATATTTAGGAGCTAATTTCTGATTGAAAGACTTTTAGAAGCATCAGATAAAAAGTAGTTTCTTTTCCAAACTAAATCATTAACGTTAAATTTTAATGGACGCTTACGCAAGTTATAATGCTTGGAATTGCGTTGATATGAATTATTGAGGCGTTTAACAACGTCTTGATAAAGTTCGGCAAGTTGATTAACGTCTGAAACGAGATCTTCACGAGTTTCTAATGACAACTCTTCCTCTTGGAAGTTCTTAAGACGACAGTAATAAGTCCCAGAAACTGGTACAGTCCTCCCGAAATTTAAGAAAGAAGGGGTGTAACCCGTTATCTCATGAAGAGCGTTATGTAAGGCGTGTGCAACTTGGTAAAGGCGTTCGTCCCACGAACGATGATTATCCGAAACATAGGAACGAAGAGCAGTACCGATAACTCGGTTAACTCTTTCGACAAAATTAACTTGGGGTTGGTAAGAAGAATTATACCAAACTTGTTGAACTTGGTATTGTTTTATCAAATCCTTGAATTGGGAATTTATAAATTGTGGCCCGTTGTCAACCATACAAATTTGTGGGACGCCAAAAATGAGAAAGATTTTGTTTTCTAAGAACTTAGCTACTGTTTTAGCAGTGGCGGTGCGAACAGCTTTAACTAGAGTAAACTTGGTTAGCCAATCACATACGACTATGATAGAAGTATTACCATTCTTCGTACGAGGTAAAGGACCCACTGTGTTAATTGACAAACATTGAGAAGGGTATAAAATCTTCTTATTTTTGCCCATTAAACCAGGTCTAGCAAGTTGACTAGCTTTACTATTACCACATGTCTCACAATGGCGTATGTAGCGGATGACATCGGCACGCATTTTATGCCAGTAATATTGTCCAGCAATTTTACAAAAGGGCTTATAACCACCCACGTGAGCAGATGTAGGGCTGTCATGAAAAAGTTTATAAATTTTCGCTCTTCGAGAACGAGGTCTAACTTGTTTCTATTCCACTAAATTGCTAATAATGGCATGACGGTTGGGAACGTACTTAAAAAGTCGATGATTTTCAAGTGGGAAATTAGGACTCTGGCTAACACGTTCAAGCATTTTTAAGTACCAAGAGTCTAAGTCACCATCAACAAGATCTAGAGCGGAAACTTGAATAAGAGCTCGAGATAAAGCATCGGGAACTACATTATGTTTGCCCTGTCGGCGTTGAATTGTAAAATCGTATTGCGACAGACGGACACTCCAACGAGCTAATCTGGCCGTGGGGTCTTTCATAGTAGTAAGCCACAATAAATAATAATGGTCAGTTAATACAGTGAAATGTGAACGTTCAATGAACGGTCTAAATTGCTCAATGCCAAAAATTACAGCTAAACACTCTCTCTCCGTAACAGAATAGTTGCGTTCGGCTTTGTTAAGGGTACGAGAAGCATAAACAATAACCTTTTGCTCGTTGTCGATAGTTTTGGTAAGGACACAACCAAGGCCAAAATTAGAGGCGTCACACTGTAAGGTGAAAGGTAGTGAGAAATTAGGACTACTCAAAACAGAAGCGGAGGTCAAACAAGATTTGATTTTAGTAAAGGACTTAAGAGCATCACCAGTCCACTGCACACGTTGCTTTTTAATGCGACTTTTAATTAAGTCCGAAATAGGAACAGTAATCGTGGCTAAATTTGGGACAAAGCGACGATATCAAGAAGCTAAGCCAATAAAGCGTTTGACTTCAGTGACTGTATTTGGTTGAGGGTATTTAGTAACGGCAAAAATTATGTCAGGGTCGGTGCGTAAACCATTTTTATCAACGACAAAGCCAAGATAAGTAAGACTGGGTCGGCAAAATTGACATTTGTCAATATTGACAGTTAAATTTGCAGCCTTAAGACGGGTATAAACTTGTTCTAAGGGGTCAAGGTGTTCCTTAAAGGTTCCAGACACGATAACAATCTCGTCCAGATACACGAAAATATTTTCAATCAGTAGCGGACCCAAAATGTTATCCATAAGTCGTTGTTGGCTAGCAGATGCGTTTGCAATACCGAAAGGGACGACAGTAAACGCAAATAATCCACGAAGAGGAACTGTAAAAGCAGTTTTCTCGCATAAATCAGGATGTAAAGGAATTTGGTGAAAAGCTTGCTTAAGGTCGATCGATGCGAGATATCGCGCATCACGTATTTTATCAAGAATGCTATTCAAATAAGGTAGAGGATAAGAATCCTTCTTGGTGACTGAATTTAACTTTCGACCATCCAAACAGAGGCAGTAAGAACTATCTTTCTTTTTAACTAACACACCAAGGAGATTTCGAAGGGACGAATAAGGGTCATCTCTAATAAGCGATCAAGTTCTCGATCAGCGTGAACTTGCATAGCTCTTTGTGTGACTTGTAATTTGTGTATTATATGCTTCGTGAGTGTCCATATCTGAGCTCCATAGGTCAACACGGGAAGTACACATTCATCAAAGATCTTGGATTTAATATTATTACAGTATTAAATTGGTCCTACAACACTCACGGATGAGCGAGTATCGCAAGCTAAACAAATCCGGGAAATGGGCATGCTCACCCTAAGAATCGTCAATAACAGGCTAAAGACCTCGGCTCGAATACGCTCAGGGAGATGGGCGTGGTCCAAAACGGTACACCACAAGGCAAGCGTGTTATCAAAGAAATGGGCGCCACAAGGTCCAACTCAATACGCCCCCGCTCAACCGAACCTTGAAGGTCAAACAGGGTGAAAAATACTCAAATAACTATTTGTGAAAACCACAGTGCAGCGACAGACACAAAGACCTACCTGGAATGTTCATCTGCCACGTCCAGGTCTCACCTTACAATGCTCGTAACACAGTGACACAGTCACCCTGTAAACAAACATGCACAAAACACAAAAAGAAAAAGAATAAGACGGTACGGTTAATACATCTATTGGGCCATTCCAAGTGACCTACCAAACATCTTACAAAAATACAGGTATATTCGGCACGTATGCCGGCTCGTAAGAATGGCTTAAAGGGTACGCCCAGTTGGGAAGCGCTTTAATTAAAGGTTGCGGCGCATAGCTGAGCCGAACAACAAATCCAGGCCGAATGAGGTTATAACTTCGGCTTAGGCCTCAACAGGCGTGACGCACGAGTGTCAAACCTGAACTTGTGTTCGAGTCACCAGAACGCCCTGACTTACAATGAAACATTTGAGAATAGCAATCGCTACATTTGTGCCAGAGTGTACTGTGCGTTATTTAAGCGTCAAGCGCAAACTTAAAAAGGGGTAATTTACAAAACCAAGCTGCCTTGCAGCACTCAATGCTAGAACACGAACGTGAAATGTTGTACTTGAGTGTACTCTACATTAATTATACGTCAAACGCAAACTTGAAAGGCTAATTTACAAAACACAGTTATCTTGCAGCACTGAGTGTTAGAACACTACTTTAAATTTTATTCAGAGCGTACTCTGCATTGGTACTCCATTTTACAGAAACAAAGCTGCCTTGCAGCACAAAATGTTACAACACAGCGTTAGATTTTACACAGAGTGTACTCTGTATTCGGAATATGTCAAACGCAAACTTGAATGATTAATTTACAGAAACAAAACTGTCTTGCAGCACAGAATGTTAGATCACAACGTTATATTTTTATCAGAGTGTACACTGCATTAGTATTATCTCGAACGCAAATTGAAATGATTAATTCACAGAAGCAGAACTGTCTTGCAACACAGAATGTTAGATCACAACGTTATATTTTAATTAGAGTGTACTCTGCAATGGATACGTATCAAACGCAAACTGGAATGTACATTATGACAATAAATAAAGAATACCGAAACTAGAAAATTAATTTATTAATAAAATATCAAACTATATTTATGTAAAGGTAATAATTATTGATGTATGATATGCTCCACATGACCACCATCTCGTTGTAAGCATTCCAAGCGTTGCTGAAGATCAGATACTGTCTCTAAACAGAGGCTGGTGTAAATTCTACCCTAAAGATCGTTAAAATTCCGAACAACTTCAATCAAGAAGGGGGTTGCCATCTTAGCAACACACGGAAAGTATCCCTGCAAAGCAAACCACAACACACACAAGTTTCACAAGTCCCAGTAACACAATATTTATATGAGCAGCCAACCGTAACAACTCAACGGTATATAACCAAGAGCATGAAACTCTAACATCAGGTTTTAGAAAACTTCTGAGCAGGGAAACGTCAAGTTTAAATCGACGACTACTTCATAATCCGGAAAAACCCACCATTATGGACAACAGCCGCGAAAAGGCTGCATCAAACTGGACACTTAAAACACAAGTCAGACGCTCATTTTGTTGCATCAAATTTGTTTGTCAAACACATTCCGTGGCGTCATAAAACAATGTTTGGTTTAATCTATCAATATGGGTGGACACACCAACAAAATTACTGTATGGAATTGTTATTTATTACTTCTATATTGCTAGTAGGGTCTGGGAATGGACGAAAACATCACGGTGTCGACATAGTCTCACTCGTCGTACTACGCCTCTCGTGCGCATGCCCGAGAATTCAAAGCATCAAAGCCGCCTTTAGAAGCAAATTTTAAACTTCACCACTTCCCCACCGCGCGGACGAAGCTTGCGCACAGCTCAGCAAGTACGTAAAAGAGTTGGTCGTCCGTCTCACTTACGCTGTGACCTCCCCACTTACAGGCGCTAGCAATATAGTATGTAATATTAAATATATGGTTTTGACACAGACTGACGCAAAACCTAACCTGCTAACCTCGAATTTGACATAGACTTACAGTGTCACCAACAATACACTTCAGTACTACCAAACGTAAAACAAATCGCTGTTGCTATGCAGAAAAGTGTTGCTAATGCAGAAACGTACCACATTTCTCAATGATTTTGAATGTAAAAATGTAGTACATTACCAAATGAAATGCAATAAAAATATTATTTTTTCTCTTCTAAGATTTCCTTTTACTCGTACGCAAGAGATAACCAAGGCACAGATGGTTTATTTACCGTGACTGTTTTTATTGGAGCATGGATATTAAAATTATCAATTATTGTATCTGTAACATATCCCACTTTATTTATCTACAATATTGTTGATAAAGTAAATGTTATTTAAATTTGATGCCTGGATATCTAACAAAAATTAATTTTCATCAAACTGTTTAAAATCCCAGAAGGTTACATATTTCTGTTTATTTTTAAAAGGCGTTGCCTCCATCATACAGGAAATAAGGCGATTATCTGATACATTCCTCACTTCCTAAATCATACAGTCTGTTAAGATATTGGAGTAAGTAAATATGGGATCGATAAATGTCGATGAATTCTCTGTGACTCTAGTGGGTCTGCGACAATTCAAGATTCAAGGTAGACTGTCTCAGAGTTATTTGGATGCACAAGCAAACATATTGATATCACCTAACATAATGATGTTATATATCAAAAGCGATAACATGTTTGTGATTTCCATCCACATAAATTCAACAGAACTTCCAGTTCTTAAATCGATGTCAAGAACTTTTACATTATACTCAGAATTAACATACACGCCCACCACCTCGATGATCACGATCCCTACGATGAAAATTCAAATTGTCAGTATTTACTACATCTGATGTAAAGTTCTTTAAAAGTTACAACATCTACCAAAGTGTCACATTTTGAAAGTATTGATTGAGCGTTCAGATGACCAATTTTTACAAAATTCTGAGTGTTGTTAGTAATCATAGTTAATTCTTCTGAGCAAATTTAAAGTGAAAGTTTCTTTAATAGGACATGTTTTAACATTGGCACCATGCTTTGTATATATGGTAGAATCATGCTTATCATTATGTTCGACACAATTTATACATATCTTTTCAGTTGCATTACAGGTTTTGGAAAGATGATCCCCAGAACAATTTAAACCTACATGTTTGGATTTACATTCATCTGCAATGTTTCCAAAAGCCAAGCACTTATGACACTGAACTCGTACCAAAGAGCAATATGCTCTTTGCTCGTACGTAATCTTCCACAACACATTTTTTCGAGACGAGCCAAAAGAAACCATTTTTCTGAGCTCTGGAGACACCTCTACTACCAACTGTTAACGATTTGCAATAGTTAGTTCAGTAACAAACTTGATTTCAGAATAATTGAAGGAAACAAAATTATTTTGGAGTTTCAGGCTCTCCACTACTTCCGCATCAATGTCTAAACTACAGTTTTCCAACCTTTTGGTACACAATAACATCTTCCAAAATACCGGCAAGGTGGCAGACACCACCAATTTTTTTCAAAGTAAATTTATAATTGGATATAGGTACTTGATAATACACAAGAAAAATATTTAATCGTAACTGTAATTTTAACTGTTAAAACATATAAAACTTCTTGTTTACATTTTTATGTTAAATGAATACATACAACGTTTGCATTATATAATTGTTTTTTAATAAATAATAGCAATAGCAAAGTCAGTCTGATTTTTCGCATTGCATTTCATTGGCCAGTGCCTTATAATTACGAGAATATGACGATATTCGTGTTCGTAAACACTCATCAAGATGCTCATCAGTGAGTGGAGATCTATATTTTGATTTTATGATATTCATGGTTGAAAACAATAATTCGCAAAGATATATGCAACCGAAGAACGACTTTATCTTGTACGCTGCTCTTTTTAAAAATGGAACTTTTTGCAGTACACTAGATTTCAGAGGTTCTCATCTAATATATGGGATTTTAGCATAATGTCAATCTGAAATTCAAAATTTCTAGCTTCAAATTTTCAGCCCGTACTTGAACAAGCTCTTCAATGAATGCATTGGCTCGATGATTGTAAACTGCTGAAATCTCTTTTAAAACTGTTCTTTCAACATTTTAAGGTGCTTAACAAATGATGACAAGTTAAATTCACTGTCGCCTACCATTTTCTTCATATTTGGGAAATGCACAAGAGATCCCATCTGCAGATGTAATATCCACAAAACCAGTTTTTCTTTAAATGAGTTTACAAATCCTATCATTTTAGCGACATGTTTGTTTTTTTCTTGCAGGTCGAAGTTTAAAGAATTAAATTTTTCCATAATGTCTGTGAGAAAACCCAAACCCACCAGCCGGCTAGACTCAGTTAGTTCATCGAAATTTTTATTTTTGGCGTTAAGATTTTTTCCGCCAATCGTACTAGAACTGACACATTATTGCCAAAATTTTATAGAGCAAAGTCAAATATGCCATTACATCAGCCGTTGCTAGGTAATTTGCAGGAATAATATTCCCGGCCTAGCCAGGGAATATTCGAGTACTATTTCCTAATTTTTTTAATTACTCGTATCGATCGGCGGAAAATTAGTATGTGTATCTTGGACAAAAACCAACATTCCCAGACTTTTGTGGCATTTGCCTCGCCCAGCAGTATTCACAGTCGTCTGCGAATGTTACGCTTTTCGTCCTAGATACTCTTCTTCTTCTTCTTCTTTGGTCCTTTTGACTCCTTGGGGAGCATAAGGCACTTAGCCTTTCTTTAGCAGGGTTTGTAAGCTGGCAGTTTTGGAATTCTGCAAAGCATCTCTATCCTTTTTCTGTTTTAATTTTGATCTTTCAAAATATTTTCGACCAGTTGTTTCCATTCTCGTTTATCCGTGGCTATGTTTTTCACTTGATTCCATTCTTTGTCTACTGTTTTGTATTCTTCCTCCATGCATCCCTTCCATGTTTTTACTGGTCTTTTCTGTTTTCTCTTTCCCCGGATGGTATATTCTGGCTTGTCTTGTAAGGTCTGTATTTGGTTTCCTGAGGGTATGGCCCAGCCATCTCCTTTTTCTACTTTTTATTGTTATTTCTATTGGTTCTTGGTCTGTTTTTTCCCATAAATTATCGTTCGTTATATTATTTGGCCAGTATATTCTTAAGTTTCTTCTTGCACTTTTGTCTATAAATGTTGGTATTTGTCCGGTTTGAGTTTTGTTTAGCGCCCAAGATTCACTTCCGTACAGGAGGACACTTTTCACATTTGTATTAAAAATGCGCCTTTTAGTTTTTAAAGCTTCTAAGGAGTAACGTTCGCAACCAATTGTACAGTGCTAAATTATTACAAAAGAGACGAAACTTGTTTTCACTTTCTTGACTTCAGCAATAAATTCAAAGAAGGCCTCCCAGCACTAAAAAAGTCTTAAAATCAATCAATTTTGACCTTTATGTAGTTATTCGATCTAAAGGACACAGATAATTAATTATTACGATTTTCGTATTATTATTTCATGTCAAATACTCTAAAAATGTTTACATGACAGTCAAATTCTATATCTATTATTAAACAAAAAGTTCATCGATCAATACTGTATCTCTTTGTTACGTCTCACAATCCTGTGGAAAAAATTATTTTAGATTATTTTCTACGGCCTACGTCGTTGTCGGTTAGGCAACTCATATATCAAGCGGCCGTAAAACTTTCTACCTGCAAAGGGATTATGGGCTGATTGACATAATCTGTTCAAGTGATACTTATCTTGTAGTGCTTTTAAAAGGTAATGCTTCATTATGTTTGAAATATAACAATAGATCAGTGGGCTAAATGGCCCATTGGTTTTGTAGGTCATCATTTGCTCTAAAAGCCCCAGCTAATAACAGAAAGGTGGTTGGTGATATTAATTTTTAATTGGTATCTATTTCAAAAATCATTACTTTCCAAAAAGTAGTTGACAAGAAAGGTTGATTCTGCACATATTTAGACTGATAATAAATATCGATAAACATTTTAAAATTTTGTTATCACTCACAATTTCTCTGTGCATGTTCAGGATGATGTAATATAAGTCATTAATACAGAGGCAAACCACATAATGGCAGAAACTTATTTAAGTCGCTTTCTCTTTCTGGTTCCTAGAAAACGTTTAACCACTAAGCCCATCTTTTTCTGAAATAGTGATGTACTTACTGTTATCTTATTATCAGATCACAGTTGAGGTAAGAAATAACAACAGAATTTTGATTTATAGTAAAAACGTTTTAACGTCATCCAATGCATGGAGGTAAAGACATCTTTGGATTATAATAAACATAGGTATATACCACGAGATCGCAGAAAAAAGAAACGTTTCATATAGAACCCAATGCATAAAGTAAAAATTAAAAGCATATACGTATAATGTATTGTAATGTATAAAACAAAAATATAATATACATTGAGATTTGGCACCTAAGTAGTCATATGAATAAAAATGCGATAAGCTCTTTAACAGTATCGGGCGACTAATTTAGCTCATGTAAACATCTCGTATACATTGCTGACGACACCTTCTGGAGTCGATTAATTCGGGTAAGAACGATTGCATATAAAATTCGCTAAGCTTCTTTGCCATTTTTTCTTTCCAAAAAGTGTCATATCTATAACATATAGAACAAACGTTAACTATAAAATAAATCCACTTTTTCCGCAGCATCTAAAAAAACAAAATATCAGACCAATGACTATGTTGTGGTCTTGTGGTTCATTATAACAATCAATACTTCCCAGGAATTGTAACTGAAATCATTGAAAATGAAAACAATGGTTTTACCTATCTTGTAAACGCTATGGAACGGATTGGAAAGAAATGGCAGTGGCCTAAAAGGAAGGATGAGATACTCTATGAGGAAGAAGACGTAATAAAAAAATTAATAACGACGATATCAAACGACATACCAGCAGAGGGTTATTTAATGTTAAAGACCAGTTTATTCAGGAAAAATGGGCCAGTGATAAAAACATTTCAAAACCTAGAGAAACAAAATATCAAGAAAACGATTACGTGGTTGTACATTAGAAGAAAACGACAAATTTATATACAAGGTAAACGCCCTGGACAGATTTGGAAATAGGTACATTAAAGTGGCCAGGAAAAAAGGACGAAATATTCTACAAAGAGGAAGACGTTAGAAAATCGATTAAAGATTCAGATATAATTTCCTATAGCAACAGAGCAATATTCATTATTAATGATTCATTTCTTGCAGAAAAGTGGGATGGTTAAATTTTGAAATCCGATTAACATCAGGTGTAACCATATTTTATTTTAATATTTTGTGGGACTATTTTAGTTGCATTTTTTTAATATATATGTTCATTTGTCATAGAAGTTGGTTCAATTTTTCCAATACCCAAATTTTTAGTAAAAAATATAAAAAAAACGTCTTAATAATGTCTATGTATCTTAGTCCTCAAAGGCACCCAGTAGGATTTTACTTTAAACACATGTATCCCCCAAAAAACTAAATTTTATAAGTTTTTGCTCATTTTAGTTAAACCAGCAAAGAAGGCTAAAGTTACCTTGACAGCAGATTACAATGAAAACCACGTATTTTAGTTGAATTTTGGCCTACTATGTTTTTTCATGCGAGAAAATTATAGCTACTATTAACATTTACCAATATGGTGCAAAAAATGAACTACTAACCTTAGGTGGTGTACTGACTGTACCCTATTTTAGAAAAATCTGGTACGCCACTGTTTTTAGCCAAAAGTTTTGTAGCTATTGTAAGATTGTTTGTTATTAAATATTTTTTAAAAACTGTATATTGAAAACGAAGCCGTTAGGTCCCATTAACGCCCAATGCAAGAAATTGCTGTTACAGATATTTTCGTTTTTCTCGAAAAAGGTTTATTCTATCAAAAAAATAAAAGATATATCTTTTGTGTAGTTTCAAAGGATAAAGCTAAAAAACTTGTATTGTCTAAAAAGCCGTGGCGTACCAGATTTCTCTAAAATAATGTAACTGAGGTGGCCCCAATGCGCGCCACTGGTGGAAATAAATTAAATTTATTTTGACAAAACAATGCTACTTTATGAAATACTAACCTACACCCAGTTTTATTAGAATACTTCTAGGCGTTTTCCAGATCTCTGAAAAAAAAGTTGTTTTAACTTCAACATCCTGTATCTTGAAAACGAAGCCGTTTAGGTCACATGTTTGTGTGAACTTTTGATCTTAGAATTGATTAAGAAATCACCCCTTAAAGTTTGTCTACGTACTTAATTAACACCCTTTATAATAATTGCAATTTTTCTAGAGTAAATTGTTTTAGAAAACAATAATAAAAGTTAGCACTTGTTGCACACTTTTTAAGAAAATTGTACATGATTTAAAATTTTCAATCAGAATTATTTTTTCACATAACAGTATTTAAATAAATTATTAAAAAACATACGATAAAATAGCAAAAAAAGGAAACTATTAACAAAGTCAACTTACTTTAGTCGGAGCCTTTTCATAATCAGTTATTTACTTGTTCTAGGTTTAGACAAGCATAGCTTGGCTTTGGCCATGGTAAATTAATATTTATACAAATTTGCACAACAGAAGTCAATCCTTGTGTCTTTACTTAATATAATAGATATTTAGTGTGAACCTAATTCGTTAATGGCAATTTAATTACTACTTTCAGACATGGAATTTAGAAAGTTTCATTCCAGTGCATCATTGGTTACCCATTTCAAAGAAAATATTTAGGGTTGGCGAACCAGACAAGCTAATTGTGAGGTAAACTTCCATAAATCTAATTACATTGCCTCTAAATAATTGCTCATCCAGATAAAATTCTAGATATACATTTGTTTTGGGTAATAAAAGTAAGCACATATTGGGCCAACTTGCTTAAAAATAGGAACTTTGTCTCAGGTCTATTAACAGATAAGGTACTTACCGAAATAATCTGCTTTCGACATTCTATACAAAGGGAAGTTATGTATCTATAGTTGCCTAAATATTTTTATTTCAAGGCGCAACTGAAAAATTTACTCCGCTCGTTATAGAAATGCATGAGCACTCCTTAGCCTCCTTAAGGTTATTTCATTCGATTTCCATATTCTCCACAGTTGGTTGAATGTAGGGACCCTCTTACTTTTTATACAGGGTCTCTAGTTGAATGCTGCCTGTGCATTGCCTATTCTTCTTTTAATGTCTTTTTTACTTCCTCCACTGTCCTCAATCACATTTCCGAGGTACACGAATTCATTCACATTTTCCGGTGGTTTCTCTTCCAGTTTAATTTCGGTGGGGTCATTGGAGTTTATACGTAGCGTCTTTGTCTTTGCTATGTTGATGTGTAGCCCTGTCTGTTCTGCTGTATTTTTTAGGATATTAATCTTGTCTTGCATGTGTTGTAATTTTTCCGTTATGAGGCATATATCGTCCGCAAATTCGAGATCTTCTAATACTTGCCCAAATCTCAATGTAAGTCCCATGCTATTTTTTATTGATAGTTTCATGATACGATCTACTACAAGGAGGAATAGTATGGGTGATAATGTACAGCCTTGCCTTACGCCACTTTCTATGCTTATTTTTTCTGTCTGTTTCCCATTGTATACTACTCTTGCCGTATAATCTTCGTATAGCAGCTTTATTATTTTCTTAATTTTATATGGTATCCCATATATTTTGAAGGTGTCCCATAGAATGTCTCTATTGATTTTATTAAAGGCTTTTTCGAAATCGATGAAGCCGAAATGTATTTCTTTTTGCCATTCTACCCCCCTCTTCGATAATTATCCTCAGCGTACATATATAGTCCACACAGGATCTTCTTGGTCGGAAGCCAGCTTGGTTTGTTCGTAGTTGTCTTTCTACCTCGTTTCTCATTCTTTCTAGTATGATCTGTGTTAATATTTTACTTGTTGTGCTCAGTAGTGTAATAGCCCTCCAATTTTCACATCTTGTTTTGTCCCCTTTTTTTGGTATTTTTGTAATTAACCCTTCAGTCCATTCTTTGGGAATTATCTCCACGCTCCAGATCCTGTGAGTAGTTTGTGTAGAATTTCAGTTTTTAATTTTTCATTCCTGTCTTGATCAGTTCATTGGGAATGCCATTCATCCCGGCAGCTTTGCAGTTTTTAAGTTTTTTAATTGAGGTTTCTATTTCTTCCCTCGTCATTTCCTCTGTATTCGTTTAACTTCTGGTACACTTCTTGTTTATTCAGATCTCCTTTAGTTATATCTTAGCTCTCGTATATGTTGTAAAAATATTCCTTCCATCTATTAAGTATTGATATTTCAGATTTCAGTAATTTTCCGTCTGTGTCACGTATGTGCGACCCCGCTGTTGTTTTTCTCCCTATTAGTTGTCTTGTTGTGTCGTATAGCGTGTTCATGTCATTTTGTGATGCAGCTTTTTCTGCGTTTTTTAAAGTGTCTTCCCGTTGTATTCTTATATCTTTCCTTGCACTTTTCCTAATCTGTTTATTTTTATTCCAATATAATTTTTGTAGTTCTGCTTTTTCTTCCATTCTTGTTTCTGTTAATAGCCTTTGTCTAATATTTTTTCTTTCTTCGATCATGTCCCATGTTTGTTGTGACATCCAGTCCTTGATTGTTTTTACTTTAACTCCAATTACTTCCTCCGCCGTTTCCTTCAAGGCGCTTTTGTATTTGTTCCATAATTCTTCTATAGATATGTCTTTTATTTCTCCCATATTATTATATTTAGCTTCTAGTTTATTCTGATAGTCTTTATGCATCTCTTTGTCCCTCTTTAGATGCTGTATGTTGTATTTCATCCTGCCATGTATTTGTTTGGGGTGTGCCTTTAATCTTATTTTAAATTTGGCCCGAACTAGCATGTGGTCAGAGCCAGCGTCTGCTCCTCGCATTGCTCTTACGTCTAGTAAACAGTTTTTGTGTCTTCCGTCTATTGTTACCTGGTCTATTTGATTTCCTGTCTCTCCACTGGGTGTTATCCAGGTCAGTTTGTGAATATTTTTGTGCTTGAACAAGCTGCCACCTATTACTAGATTGTTTACAGCACAGAAATCTATAAACATGTTTCCATTCTCGTTTGTCTCACCTAGGCCCTCCTTTCCCATTATTCTTTCTCTTCCTGTGTTGTCGTTTCCAATCTTTGCATTCAGATCTCCCATTAGAATTTTTACGTAATTTCTGTATTTTTTGTAGAGATCGTCGTATACTTTTTGTAATTTTTCATAGAAGTCTTCATTATTTTCCTCTGTATCTACATTTGTGGGTGCATGTACATTTATTACAGTTAGGTTGAAGAAACGGGCTTTAAATCTTGCAGTAATGATCCTTCCGGATATTGGTTCCCATTCTAATAGCGAGTGTTTTGCTTTTTTTCCTAGCATTAGTGCCACTCCCAGCTCATGTTTCGCATGTTCTTCTGTTTTTCCCGAATAGATCAGTTTTTTTCATCCTGTAGGATAATTTCTCCATATCCCGTCCACCTGGTTTCGCTAAGTTCCAGAATCTCTATTCTATATGTGTCCATTTCTTTTGCTACCTGTTTTGTGGTACTACTCTGGAACATTGTCCTCACATTCCAGCATCCCAGGTATTTTATATTACGTGTGTCAATTTCATTAGTTGCTGTTTTGCTATTCCGCAAGGTACGCCCAATTTTTTTCCGATGATCCTTTATTTGCTTCCTTCCTATATATTTTTCGTTGTTTCTTCTTAAATCGTGAGTCCTTAATTCATAGCAGTTTTCGTCTTCTTTTTGTTCCTCGCGGTTATTGGTTCTTAGTTTTTTGTAGCTTTTCGCATTTGTTCACTCTCATTTTGGCTTTCATCTTAGGGAGAGCGTTGGCTTATAGTTCTGCCTTTTTTCTTGTTTTCCTCTTTAGATAGCTGTTCGTATGTGTAATTAATCCCTTGTATGTTTAATTTATTGTAGTTAAGAAAAGCTCTGTCTTGCTTCCCACAGATGTTCTATTAGGGATTTCCGTTGTTCCCTCACTTTTTTAGTAAAGTCTTCTGTAATTCTTACATGTGAATTTTTCGAGTCCTTGAGATTCCTAGCAGCTTTCATAATCTCGAGTTTTTTGTTCCAAGTCGTTAGTCCGCAAAGTATTGGCCTTGTTCGTGTAGCTTCAAAATTTACCAGTCTTCGTATTTCCTGCGTTTCCGTCTCTACGTTTATCGATGCATTGGTATCTCTCAGCACTATTCTAACTTTTTCTTTTAGTTCCAGGTCTGCCTCATTTTCAGAATCTTGTATTCCTTGGATTATAATTTTCTTCTTTCGTCCTAGATACACAATGTACTATTTCTTCAAACTTTAAAGTCTTGTAAGCAATTTACCTTTACTGAGCCAACGTACTTCAGTATGCAAGTTGAGATCAGGTTTATCTTCAATATCTTCTAATAGAGCTTTGAAATGTCGGTGCTGCAGTGGCGTTACTGGCTGCAGGCCCCTTATAGGTCCTTCATAAAATAAAGTGGCAAAACATCAATAACAATAATAATAATAAGATTAGGCACTACAAAAGAATGTTTTAACTAAGATGGTTAAAAAATAAAAACGGGATTTTAAGCAATTTGCCTACGCCTGGTCGGCCTTAATGTTTGCAAAATATGCCTCTTGCAATTCCATTTTATCAGCTATCTCCGATTCAGTGGACAATAAAGAAAGATTTTCCACTATTTCCTGAGACATACTGTTTCTGACACACTTAATTTTTACTTCCTTTTACGATAAAGGAAGTATTGGATTCACCCCAAAAATTCGAAATTGAGTTTTCAACAGATGTTCACGTTTTAGAGTCTCCTGACCCCAAAAAACATATTTTTTTTCATTGCTCTGTCTGTCTGTCTGTGAACAGAATATCTCAAAAATGAAAAGAGATATGGCGTTGAAACTTCATATATAAGTTTTGTGTACTATGTAGATGCGACAGTTGTAAGCTTTTGAAGAAAATCGCATAACCGGAAGTAGGTGTTTACTCTTGTGATTTTTTTCAAACTTAACATTTTTATTACATTTTTAATGTGTATTGATGTGAGCTAGGTGATTTTCCAGTTGAATGCTTCTAAAGTGAGCTTCTCTTGTTTTTTTTTCTATTTTTTTTATTAACTTCTATTTCAAATAGAACACCCGGTATATTATTACATTTTTGAATTCAGCTTAAAATTTTAGAGAAAATTTGTCTTTTCAACTAACGCTCTATTTTGTAGTTTTTATAGAATTTGTAATTTTTGAAAATTTTTGACAAATGCTTCGAAATTAAAAATGAAATGTTTGACTAATTATAAGATCACTGTAAAAGGAAGTTGTGTGAGTGTATCACACCAGATTTTTTATTTATAGAAGCTTATCTTTCAGCTGAAACGACCGAAACAGCTAATGTTAATTGTATTTTATTTGGTCCTCACTTGTAAACATCAATTTATCAAGTCACTGCATTAATCAAGAAAGTTTATTTTAACAAGTTACTAACTTGTAAAATCTTTACAAGTTAACTGCCAGTTTTAGATAAATGATAGCGTGCACAGAGTTGTCTTCCTTAGAATATGTGTCATACTGATGAATTTAGTTGCTTCTCAGTTTGACATTTTGCATAAATGGTAAATTTCTAGTTATTTACAAGTGAGAAACAAATAAAATATTCAAGGGTAATACCACAAGTAGTGGATATATTTTTAACAAATATTTTGCCGTTTCCATGTAAATTATTGCGTTTAAATTTCACGAAACAAAATCATATCAAAAATGTCACGAGCCGAAGGCGAGTGACATTTAAATGTGATTGCGTTGAGTGGAATTTGCAATAATTTCTATGGAAATGGCAAAATATTTAAAAAAAAATATATTCACTTCGAGTGGTATTTGGGACGACTATTTAACGATATTAATACATAACGATTAACTTTATTGAACAATAATCCAACAATTAATATTCATCCTCAATTAAATTCAGCGGAATACTTCCAAAACACAGCATTTTAAAATTTTTAATGCAAGCCAAACTTTGTTCACACAGTTTGTTGGTGTTTAGTTTTACGTAACCTAGCGATATCGTTAAGGACAGAACATCGTTGCTAAGCGATATTTCGCAACATGGCTATTTAGTTTTTGAGTACCTACATTGTTTTGTGAATATTTTGCATGGTGCCCAATATTCAGTGATATACTGCTGTTATTGGTTGAAAAAAGCAAATGTCTGCAATATGATTGGCTTATATGTTATAGTGTTGAATAGTCAACAATACACGCAAGATAACAGGTTTTACTGGCTGAAGAAGGTGACTGGCTCGCCAGTCACATCCTTCTATTCGCCTGTAAAAACCCTCTTACCAAGCTAGTAATGTTAAAATAATAACAGTGCTGTCGCAATTTCAGAAAAAATTGATGATAAATTTCGATTTTCAACTATTAAAAACTTAGCAAATTTTTTCTCGCTTTTAAACTCTTTTAATTTATGTAGATTATAAGATTTTTGCAAATGCAAATGTCTATAGGAAATCTTTGATCTTCCAAACGTTCGTCAAAATGTCTTTGAACTTTCGGTCTGCGTTTATTTTTAAATGTAGGATCTATCTTCCAGTGGTTGGCTAAATTGGTTGCTTCTAATTCAGCACTAAGATACTCACTTCGATGTTTTTTCAAATATTCTAAGGGATTCTAATACAGGTTGTAGTTTTCATCCAATCCGTGTCTGGATCCTGTGGCATTTTTGAAGTGATGTCAATTTCCCATAAAATTTTTATCCACAAAAACACAAAGAATCACAAATTCAAAATTATCGACGCTGGTTAGTATTCTTCTGTCATCGCATTCTTTATTTTTTATGTTAATATTATTTTATTAAGAGCAGCAGTAATTTAATTGCAGAAGATGTTTCCTGCTTGCGTTTATTGAATGAAAGAAAAAGAAAATTACGAGCCCCCCTCACGGCCCCGGGGTCTGCGGATACCAAGTTACGCCACTGCGGTGCTGAAAAGGGGCTGCTCGAATAGAGTTGTTTATTTTTGTGACTATTTTCATAACGTGTCCAAAGGGCAATATTTTACTGCACAAGCTTTCTGACGGATAAAAGAGTGACCAAATCGCAAATCACTTCCATTTGTGATTTGGTCACAAACATATCGTTGCCATTTTGCTGCGTAAGTTTTTCGTAGCTACTGATGATGACAGATTGGCTATCAAAATACGTTTTTAGTACTTGTTAAATATTTGTGTGGCGAGGAGTATTAACGAATTTGTGATATTTTCAAACCACATGCTCCAGCAGTGTTTTAATACATATCCTTTATCTAATAGACGTGTCTGTCCGGGACGCATATACGTAATCTGCAGACGCATAAGGTATAACCCATCACATCGTTTTTTCCGAAGTCGTACGGCCAATCAAAACAGAAGTAAACTGCAGACGTGTGGAATTATAATGCGTCTGCACTTTACGCAAGCACCGTGGCCACGACGAGTATTATTTCTTATTTACTGTATCTTGAGTTGATAAATACGGACTATTATTATTAGTATTGTGTTTTTTCTTGATACGTTCGGTTTATTCCAATTAATCGAAAGATATTTGGTCAGATGTAATTAGATTCTATTATTTAATTTTGATATAAGAATTTTCTCACGTTATTGTACGTTTGTAATATGACTGCTTTTCGACCAAATTTCGAGCTACCAGCGATCACTATGCAAAACAATAATGCGTACAACACGTATGAAAACTACTCTTTTTTACTAATTTGCTTGATAAACTCGGGTTTCGTCCTCATTAATAAAGCTGCAAATTCGTGAAAAAAGTATGACTTTCATAATGAGTTGTACAACATACTATTGTATACTGTTGTACAACTCATTTTTACGGAGTAAATGTAACTTTTATTAATTTGATTATAATATAGAAAGCCGTGGTAGACGTTTTTCAAAATAATCATGTTAGTTTTGACATTCGATTAGTATACAGAAAGCCTTACTAGAATTTAAAAAATACCGACCTGTCGAACAACTGAAAGTTATTTATTTTCCTTAGTTATCTGACAAATATTGGTTTATTATGTATTTACGTGTTAAAAGTGTTTATATTTAAAGTGTTCTCTCGTAATATCTAATTTTAACATATTGTTACGTTTTTAACGTTCGGGCTATTTAAAATTATACGACAAACATGGGTTCAAACATTTATTTACAACAATAAATTATTACGATTATTGTTTACAAGCACATGCGAGAATTATCAAGCAGATTACAAATTAATACAGGCACTAACGAACTATCGATACATTTATTTCTTATTATTTATGTTCACGCGTTTTATTTATCTGGGAGCTCGGCGCTCTGATGCTGAATTCGAACTGCCCGCTATTTATGCGGGCGTGTATTTATATTTCAGGTAATTCCTTTCTAGACTAATCGCGAGGACGCTTGACCTTTCTAGGAACAGCGTGACGCATCCGCGTTTGTTGCCCTCGAGCGCGTCCCTGAAAGCGTGAGTGTCCGTTGCACCTGGCTGTAAGGGCGCTTCCCGAGCATTCGACCGCTGTGACTCATATTTCTGCAGCTGCTTCGAGAAGTTCTGGAACGCTCGCGTATTAATCGCCAAGGCTGCCGACTCATCCATCCCTCGGCCCTCAGGATCGTAACAATATTATATAAGTGAATTACCTGGAATAAAAATGTCATTTTTATTGACAGTTGCACAAAAAGTAATTTTTTTTACGAAAGTGGTACTTTTGCGAGGGTAAAAATGACTTTATGTTAGACTGCGCTATAAAATAGTGCTTTATTAAATAGTTTAGCGTTTAAAATAAACAAAAGCGCATCAAAATTTGTTTACTAATGAATAAAATGTCATGAGCACTGACGTTTTGATGCACTTTTGTTTATTTTAACAGCGAATTAAAGTTAACGTCAGATTAGTGGGTTTTATAAGACCGGCAGTTAGTAAGCCAAAAACGGCCAGATCCTAAATTCATTTGTAGTTTTTGCAATACATAATGTAAATATTTTTTTTATATTCGTAGAAAAATAACATTTACTTCTTGCAATAAAATTTTTCGTTCGTAAAATTACCATGACGCTGCTCGTGGATAAATCTTCATCTCCCGAAAAAAACTATACTTTTATTTTTTGACAAAAAATATACTATTTACTTATATTAATATTTTAATGTAGTTATTATAGCACCGAAAACAGTGCTAATGGAGTCTATTAAAGCACTGTTTTTGTATTGTTATTTTCATATGAAAAATATTGAAACGGTCTACTTTGTTTCAAACAACTGACAGATTGTCATATTTATGAAATGTCAAAATTAAAAGTTTTTGATTATTTTTGTTGAAAGTATATAAAATGAGTGTATTATCCTCGTTTAATAAAATTCATTGCAGCTCTAGTTCTATTGGAGCACTCCTCGTTGCGCACGTCGTGCCCTAAACCCACTCGTGCTACAATAGGCCCTCTTATTAAACTAGTATAATAATTAAATGTACTTCTACGACAATGCAGAAAGTACTCACTTTCTACACTCTCATGTAAGAATCATACGGTTACTGGCTAAAACTGACAACTTTTTAACAAATGTCAAATTAAAAGATTAAATTTGTTATTGAATGCGAAACCGTCGCAGGAAAAATAGTATGTAACACACGCGTGGGATGGCCATCGGAAAATGTATGAATACATATGTAGTCATTCAAAAACAACTACAGTTCCCATTGAAATCACTTGCAAAATTTGTATGTGCCGCTTTATTTCTTATTGTTTTCAAACAAGCCTAAGCTGTCAATACTTACAAATGACAATTGTGTCCAGTTCGAGAACAATAAAGACAAATAAAAAGTACATGCTTATTTATGGCAGGCGATTTTTAATGAGGCGAAGCCGAGTTGGACTACATAGTAAGTGCCATAATCACACTTTTTTACTTGTTACATACAATATTTTTTCTAAGACACAACAGAAGTATAAAAATTTAGTTCGCTAAAACGTTTTCTGTCACAGTGTATTAGACATTCTAAGTTATACTGACATACAAATTTACGATGAACCCTGCGATCTATGATTTTAATGCACGTTACCTTGGACTAACTTATAACACTGATGTTTAAAATAATTCACTTAGGACACTGGTTCAATAAATAGTTACTTTTGTATGTACAACGTAATAGTATACTGTACAATTAATTAAAGTCATACTGTTTTTCACGAATTTGCAAAAAATTTGCTTTCATATGTGTTGCTCACGTTATTTTTTGCATAGTGATCCCTTGTAACTCAAAATTTGGTCGAAAGGTGTTTAACATTTACAACTACCAAATTGGCAATTCACAATTTCAATAAAATTTTATCATTGAAAATATTGTTATGACACTCATACGCAATCAAGATAGGACTATTAATAACATTTAATAATATAACTTCGATCATTGGTGTTTAGAAAAAATCTAGACTCGTTGGTGAATGACACTTCTGCCCATTCTTCATCTCCTCCCAGTTCAAATGATCATGAGCAAATGCTAAACGTAGCCTCCCGTGAAGGGGGGTTAAAATTGGACCGGTTGCAGGATGTCTTGCCTTCGTATCAGCATCATTTAGTTTCCTCAATACGATATCGCAGCTAATGACTGTTCCGGTGGACCGTTGGAGATCATTCCTTAGAGATCGAGCAGTGATGAACCTTTCACATCTCGCTGTTACGACTAAATACCAGTCTTCACGCCTAGTGGTTTTCTTTTACGACCTTGGCCAGGTCTTCTAGTATAATTCCATGCCATTCGAAACCGTCGAGACACTGCGCAACCAAAAGCCTTGCAGCAACTTCTCTCTCAGTACCTATAGCCTTCCTTGAGCAGTGTGGCCACTTTCGATACATCTACCTGCAAAAGAGAGTTTCTTTGGACATTGGCTGCCATTTATTTTGATTTATATCACTGTATCAATTGTTTAGAACACCCTGACAGGCAACTTTTAATTACAAGACTTCTGCGACTTCTGCAGTATTTGTTATCAAGCAGCATTTTTGTGGTATCTTAAGATGTGAATGTCCCTAAAATATACGTATGTAGCGATAAATAGTGCTATGTTTATTGCGTACGAGTTTCATAACAATATTTTCAACGACAAAAAAAATATTGCACTTTTATTTCTGATCCTTTAATTTTGCGGTGAAGTGTAGTTAAAAAAATGTTACTTTACGTGTTTTGTTTAAAAAAGTGATACTTTCTTCACGATTTCTCGTTAAAAAAGACGAGTTACAAATAAAATGATAAATTAAAATAAAAATGATAGAACTGTGAACATAAATTTAATTGATAGATTATGAATAATTATAAAATTTATGTCATTTTAACATTGGAACTCTTATTAATGTACTTACATATAGTAATTAATTAACTTTAGTATAATAGAGGGTTAAAACTAACTGTTTAAGTTAAAATAATAAATTGGTAAATATCTTGATCCATTTTATTCACTAAATTAATTCAAACGCCACTGGACGCGTTTTAGAACGTAAAAGTAGTTTGCGTCCTGTTGTGTGTGTGTTGCGTGTACGAAAATAAATCACTTCACCCATTGAAAATACAATGTAAATGTCACCTTTTTACTTCCTTTTACAATAATTCGAAATTGAGTTTTTAACAAATCTTCACATTTTAGAGTCCCTTGGACCCAAAACATGTTTTTGTTCATTGGTCTGTCTGTCTGTGTCTGTGTCTGTCTGCGTACAGAATATCTCAAAAACGAAAAGAGGTATGACCGGTATAACCGGAAGTATGGTGTTTACTCTTGCAATTTTTCAGTTTTTTTTTTCGATTTTTTAAAAAAACAGCCCTAACTATTTTTTCAAACGTTACATTTTTACTTCCTTTTACAATAAAGGAAGTATTGGATTCACCCCAAAAATTCGAAATTGAGTTTTCAACAGATCTTCACGTTTTAGACTCCCCTGATCCCAAAAACATTTTTTTTTTCATTGGTCTGTCTGTCTGTGTGTCTGTCTGTGTATCTGTCTGTCTGTCTGTCTGTGTGTCTGCCTGTGAACAAAATATCTCAAAAACGGAAAGAGGTATAGCGTTGAAACTTCATATATAAGTCTTGTGTACTATGTAGATGCGACAGCAAGCTTTGAAGAAAATCGCATTACCGGAAGTAGGTGTTTACTCTTGCGATTGTTCAGTTTTTTTTCCATTTTTTCAAAAACGGCTGTAACGATTTTTTTTAACTTTACATTTTTATTACATTTTTAATGTGTATTGATGTGAGATAGGTAATTATCCAGTTGAATACTTCTAAAATGGGTTTGTTTTGTTTTTTTTCTATTTTTTTATTAACTCCTATTTTAAATAGAACACCCGGTATATTGTTACATTTTTGAATTCAGCTTAAAATTCTAGAGAAAATTTGTCTCTTGAACTAACACTCTATTTTGTACCGTTTTTGTAAAATTTGTAATTTTTGACAAATGCTTAAAAATTTTGTTTAAATTTGATTTAAACACACATAATTTTAATAACAAAATTTACGAAATCCAGTCAGAAGTTCTAAATGTACTTCTGATTTCATAAACAAGCAGTTTTAACCTCCAGTTTTACTTCATAATTTCCCCAGTTTATATTTAATTTATATCTGTTTAATCTTGAATTAAACAGGCAAATTTCAGTTCACATTTACGAAATATTAAAAACCAATCTTGTTTCGCAAGCATCGAGTTTAAAGACCGGAGCAAACTACAAATTAGCATTTCACGCCGTAAGCGACCTACTAAACCCAAAGTCACCGCTCTGGCTTGTAACACACACGGAAATGCAATCCGCTTACAGTGCTGAATTGCTACTTCGTACCTTTAAACGCGCTCTAGTAATCTACACAATAATTGAACTTTGATATGTTACTTAGTTAAGCATTCTTGTTTTGTATAAATAGAACGTTTATTTTCGTAATAAAACAATGTGCATCTAATGTCTGATTCATTCACTACGTCGCTTCCCTGATAGCAAGCCATAATATTATTGGGACGTGAGGCTGCGTCCCTCAGGGTAGTTTACTGTCGTCCCTTTTAAGTACCATTGACTACATTGGTTTAAAACATAAATGCAGTCTCATTTATGTGCTTAAGGGGTAGAACCAGCGCAAAGCAACAGAAACCTGATCAGCCTCCAGGCAATTCTGTTCAATTTAAAATAAAATTTTTGGCTAATTATAAGATCACTGTAAAAGGAAGTTGTGTTCGTGTATCACACAAGATTTTTATTACATCTTTAATGTGTATTGATGTGAGATAGGTGATTTTCCAGTTGAACATCTCTAAAATGGGTTTCTTTTGTTTTTTTTATTAATTCCTATTTTAAATAGAACACCCGCTATATTATTCCATTTTTAATTCAGCTTAAAATTTTATAGAAAATTTGTCTCTTCAACTAACGTTCTATTTTGTAGGGTTTCTGTAGAATTTGTAATTTTTGAAAATTGTTGACAAATGCTTAAAAATTAAAAATAAAATTTATGGCTAATTATAATTCACTGTAAAAGGAAGCTGTGTGCGTGTATCACACCAAATCTTTTTAACTGTTTTCAAAAAATTATATTTTGTAAGCGTTAAATTTGGTTGGATACATTTTGTATATCTACCGCATTTTTTTCGGTCTGTAAACTTTCTTTGCTCGAAATATAAACATGCGAAGCTAACTTCAACTTTCACTTTGGTAGTTAGATTTAATCAAACTGTTGTGTCGTTTACAAATGTGTACTCCTAGTCCTCTGGGGGCATACTTTCCATATTTAAAAAATTTATAGTAATTTTAGACGGTACTTTTAATAAAATATAGCAAGTCAAAGCGAAACCACTGAGTAAACTGCAGACGTCTAATGTCCCTCTGTGTCTGTACTTTACTTAAACTTTCATTGGCTCCATATTAATCAATTACCGATTGTAGCCGAACAGTTGTCATAATACCTTATGCGTCTGCAGATTACGTATATGCGTCCGGGACGCTGTTTTGTCTGTCTGGGACGCTGTTTCAGCAGCCAAACCGTAAGAGATAGAGAAAAAAGTTATGAAAGTTTCAGCAGCCAAACGGAGCTGCGACCCTCTGCGCCTTAAAACCTCGATGGGTTAGGCAACCACTTTGACACCTTCCAGGTCTGGGTACAGTTTTTATTTAATACCCGTTCTATTTGAAAAACGGTCTTTTTTGTTTTTTTAAATGAGACATTTGTCTCACTGGACTGCTAGTTATATATGATTTACACATATTTTTAATTTTGACAGATTAATTGTTTTCATTATAGAATTCTTTACGTGTTTGCTAGATTGTTTGTCATCTGTTGATTTGATTAGCACACTTGAATTATCAGTTGGAGGTAATTTCAAAACGTTGCTATAAAACATTAGTCCAGTCGTTGAAGGTAAAAATATGCTATTACCTCAGAATTCTTTGAACCTTGACCGATTAATGTGAAATTTGGTGAGTGGTTAGGCAAAGACAAGGGTTAGGGGATGGCTCGAGGAGCAAAAGTGACATAGCGCCGATGTGCGCTTTTACCCTGAGAGTGGATGCCACCCTTTCCCGGGGGTGGAAATGTGTTCACTCAAAATAAATCCCGGAAATGGATAGAGGGACAAATTCTAAGTAAAAAATGATCTATACAGCTTTTTCGATAGATCGATATTTTTCGAGCTATTCGCGATTGAAAACTTAGATTTTTCGTGATAAAAATGCATGTTTTGAACGGTTTTTGCGAATAAGTCGAAAACGCGTTCTATCAAATAAGTTGCAATAACCAAAAATGAAGCTTAGAAAACAGCAAAGAGATTGGATTTTTTTATGAATGCTCTAGGTCCAAAATACAAGAAGTTATGGCTCGTAGAAGATTTTTTTTTGCTACAACTTGGTTCGAAGTAATCAACGTTAATGAACGAAAAACCGATGCATTTTTCGGGAAAAACTTATAGAACATTTTTGTAGTGATTGAAAAGACCTTTAAAATGAGCATTGTTAAAAGTCGATTGCATTATAACTAAGCGAGTTACAATGCAAAAACGGTGGGCCACTCGAATTTTTGAAAAAAAATGAGCGCTAAAACCGCAGCCATTCCACCAGAATTGATATTGACCCATTATCCCTTTACAAATTACTTTATTTTAGTATTACTTATGTAATTAAAAAGTTTTTCGACATGCTCAGACTTTGCATATTCAAAAAGTAAAGGGTTGAAGGGCAGAGGGGTGGTTTGCGCACTATAATGCAAACTTCTAACATTTATATCTCCGTTATTTTTTTCCTACAGAAATAAAACAAAAACCAAAATGTTCGTTGAGAAAAAATCTACATTTTTGTACTACATTATTTTTTACGTTTTTTTCTTTAGTTTTAGTTATTTTCAAAATAAGGTATTTTTTTAATAAATTTAAAAAATACGTTTTCCATTTCCAACCGTCCAAAAACATGCATTTTTATCACGAAAAATCTAAGTTTTCAATCGCGAATAGCTCGAAAAATATCGATCCAGACTTTTGTAGTACCTGCTGATAGATAAATTCAGCTGTTTTTTCGAACTGTTTTCAGGGGTACTGACTTTTCCCATTTTAAGCGCTCAATTTCTTTTTTTTTTTTGCACTGTAACTGTGATAATTTGACTTTCGATTTCCACAGCGGCATAACCAGCTTCCACATTCAGTGACTAGTTGCACTGCTTACAAAGCCAAGAAATGCCATTGATTTTGTTTATGGCTTTACATAATTCGTATTTTATTCCAACACAAAGGGGATATGCACGATAATGACAATTATTGCTCTCCAAAAACTTATTATTTGCAATGAAATTATCAGAGCAACTTAAACACAGAACTACGGCGTCCGCATTCTTGGTTTTTTCACCGTAATGTAATATCCAGATGAGTTCTTTCTTCAGTAGCCACTGTTCATTATATGTAAATCTTATATTATAAGAGCTGATGCCGGCCGACCGTAAGCACTGGCGCATGCACATGCCGATCGTAAGCGCGAGTGGCGCCGGCACACGCAGCATGAAGGGCCTGCATACTAGCAAGTGGCGCGCACACATGCCGACCGCGCACAAGTGGCGACGTTTCTTTATGCTGGCAGGGCCAGACGTACGCTGGCCAACGCGTTCTAGTACATAGATAGGATACAATTACTATTATTTCACATGCATATTTGAAATCTAGGGGCGGCTTGCGGTCCTAAAAAAAGTATAGTGTACAACACGTGTGAAAAGCAATTTTCACACTTGTGGGGCTTTAAGACACTCGCCTGTGGCTTGTGGTCACCGAACTCCCCCACTCGTGTGAAAAGTGCTATTTTCAACACTAATTGTACAGTATACCATTTTACCATGGGCCGCACCGCCTAGAAAACCATTTTAGGCTATCATTGTTACTTAATACAAGAATTCCAATTTACACTCTATAAATGTGAAAATAATGCAAAACAACATGAGAAGGTGCAAGCATCTTATCGATACTATGGCACAGTGTTGGGATGAAGTGGTTTCTGTCATGTACTTTGTGTGATAAGTTCGGCTAAAGAGAATTTGCAAGAAAAACAGGAATCAGTTATTGTGCAGGCTATACGAAGAAAATCGGACTTGTTTAATGCTTTACCAACTGCACTATCCAGCTTCTTTTTGCATAAATATTCCACACAAACTGGTGCAGAAATCATCCTGATATGTTGTCCTCCAGATACAATGTTTACATCCATCCAGCAGTACATACTTCATCATTAATAATTTGCAGTTTCCTGAGACCGTTCACATAATTTTGGGTTACTAGCACTTTGCATGTTGAATACTTGGTCCAATTTTAACAGGTATCTATCCCTTACCATTTTCGAATTGTGATGTTATTGAGACACTGTATATGAACAGAAAAACATACGGCAAATTCTAAAGAATTTATTAATTCAGAGATTTAACATAAAATATACTATTTAACTTAAACAACAGTAAAGCTTCAGTTTCATAAAATAATACCATTTTTACGTTTTAAAAATATCAGTTCCATTATAAAAATATCGACAAAAATCATAATTCCTAACTTAAATAAATAATAAATATGTATAAAATATTCTTAGGAAATGATCATCACAGACGACTAAATTACAACAACAAATTTAGTTCTACTTCAGTTTGTAGTCTTTTTAGCTATATACTTTCAATATATACACACAGATTTTGAGTTATTCATTAAAAGGTTTTAAGTATCTTCCTATCTTCTACATACTTAACCGCTTACGAAAGTATGAAGTTTCTGTAAAAAATCGTACAAACACTTGGCTGCCTTTTCCTTGTGGATCAACCAACTAAAATCACAAATTTTTAATGTGATTAAAATTCCAATAATATCCACCTATGTCTCTACAATTATTTTACATTAAAACCTATAATCTCTCGTTTAAGATTGATCCAATCCATGGCCTTTTGAGTCGTTCCTTTAGTTTCGCACAAAACTTTGGCAGCTTCTTGAAATTTGTCTTCGTTTCTTCTTAGATACATAAGAGCATCTCTCTCCAATTGTTCTAACTTTTTGGGGTCTATCTCAGCCATATTTAACATCTCTGTCAAGTACGGATTAAATCGAAAGTAAACATTACCCGGCAACAAATCGTTAAGCATTGTGTGAACTCCTACAAATATCTTTGTTAGACAGAATATGCTTTTAATCACACTAAAACCTACCTTCAGTATCAGTGGCACTATCTAAAATTTTCAAAAACTTGGTCTTCCATGAAGAACTGTTAGTTGCTGGAAGGTCGGTAGTTATCTCAGGGTGGCTGGGGACTGTTCTTCCCGTCCCAAATGATACGACACACTGAATGGGAGCATTAGGCCACAGCTGCTTCGCTTCGTGAATGGCTACAGCTGTTGGATTATTAACTAAAATTCCTCCATCCTGATGCAACAAGCTACCTAATTTGCATTCTTCAAAGTATGTTGGAGCTGCGGCGGAGGCGGCGAACGGCTTCCCACACCTTATGATTGTGGCCTCCCATATACTGTGATTGAATCCGCCAAGGTAGTGAGTAGTTACGAAAGACATAGGCTGATACGTGTGATTGATTAACTATAGCTGATATGGCCGCCAACTAAAAAATAACACTCTTGAAACTATCCGTTGTTATACTGGAAGTTAAGTTAATAAAAAAATCTGTAATTTAGGGATGGCGTACACCCTAAAAACAGGGATCTGTTATAAATTGATTTAGTTTGTATTATGATTTCCTTTGGTAAAATTTAAAGTGCTGCACTCCATGTAGGAGTTTGGCCCGATACTCAACAGATACGCTTTAAGTTTTACTTTATTGACACATTTGCAACGGCTAGAAATTAGAACAGAAGTTTTGTGATTTTTTATCTAAATAATGAATAATTTTACTCAATCTGTGATAAATACTACAATGTATAGAAAGTTCTAGATGCTCTCTATTCCTTAATTGGATGTTTTTTTTCTAAAAAACAAGTAGTTTCAATAAAAAGATAAAAATACCTTAGGACAGTTGGGATTTCTCGCTGACTTAATCAGGTCGTCCTCCCCCAGATACTCCTTCAACATCTTCTCCCAAAGAGCGGTATCGTAATACGAGTGACTCCAGACCAAGTTGCTAGTACCCCAAAGCGCTGATTGGTTAAACACTTGTGTACTTATTTCTTTGTAGTGCTGTGCGATTATATCTAAATTTCTCTGATGCACACCTACGAGAGTTCAATTTAGAAAATCGCAATTATTTTCTACTTATTAGAATTACCAATTGAGCAGGCAATAATTGCACCAGTACTGACACCACAGATGTAGTCAAAACATCTCATGCACTCTTCTCCCAGTTAATTCCTCTAATTTTCTAAGCATTTCAATCACTAGCAGACCCCTGATTCCTCCTCCATCTATAGCTAGAATACGTATGCCATGACCTGGCAAAGGCCTAATGTACCCCAGTAAAGCAAACGCTTCGTTTACTATGGCTTGACATCTGGATCACTTGTCTGTTCACGAATACGCAATAGAAGTCGTATCGCACCTGCCTATAGAAAAACAATTAATATTTGGTATTTTACAATATTACAAATATGTTACCCTTCACAAACTGACTTTTCACTTCTGGGAATTGCTTTACGTGTTCAACTAAGCTTTCAATTCTCTTCAACTTTGATTCCTCGCTTTCTGCAATGGCCACTGATGATAGGACATGATTTGTCTTCGATACAATACAGGACTGTACAAAAAAATACTGTTAAACCGACATTAAACCAAAAAACGTCCATTACCTTTGATACCCTTGGTGTCGCATTTTTCCACTTAGGGACTACTTCGGCCACCTCGCCCTCCTTCGGTTTAATTTTAATCTTCAGTCCCGTCAAAACATTGGGGAATGCATACCCGGCGTTATCAGTTTTCGTTTCACTCGAGCTTGCCGTTTTTTCAACATTAGTTTTGGTCTCTACCGTATTTGTATCAAACATCCTAATAGTATCACTGCCATACACCGATGGCTGCAACTTTTGCAGAATCTGCGCGATTTCCTTATTGACAGCATTCTGAAACTTCTTGTCCGAGAATTTCGAGAGGTAATCCCTGATCTGGTTTAAGAGTTTCCACTGTGTTAGCGACATGGCTTTTGTTTGCATTTTTGATGGGTTAACTGTATTTGAACTTCCAGGATGGTACTGCCTGTGAACGAAAGGATCACGGTCATAAATCCTGCAGCCAAATATATTTAGATATTACACCTTACCACCTGGTACAATAAAATACAATGACAAGGTAAGGGATTACATAAGAAAAAAAAAAATAAGGCGCAAAAGATTTGTCCACTGATCAACCTACAGTTAAAATTCCTGAACTTACGTAGACTTTTGGCATCTTGAACACTTAAATTTGTGAAAATTTTTTGGGAGTAAATTTAAATTTTAGTGAGGATTTGATGGTTATAATATAAATAAACAAACTAGGATGGAGACGATTCCAACAGTTGACAGATTGTTCTAGAACACCAACGTGAGCATTAAAAATGCACTACCCTATTTAATTTTTATTATTATTAATTAATTCCTTTGTATCATAGCAACATATTTGCGGAAGATACAAAACTGATATAATAATGCAAACGTAATAGGTAGACAATGTTTTATATGTTAAGTAAACATAATATTTATTATTTTTTAATTTGAATATTTTGCCAACATCAAAATTACTACGAAAACACCCTAGCAATGACGTAAATTATTTACGCAAGGATATTTTTAACGGACATTTAATACGTCATTCTGGAATATTCTAACTCCATTGTTACACAAAACTCATCTACATTACTAGTATTAGAAAGTAGTTACATTTTGGATTATATTTTAATGGTTATTACATTTAATGCATGCTGTGATTCTAGATCTACAATATTCTAATTACCAGATACATTTCTGATTCTATTTGTACCTACATACTACCTTGATTTTTTTTTATATTTTTATATTAAACGGGATCATTTTAAATAGGGATTTAATAGTATATTATGTCATGAGGGGAGTGGAGTTTGTTGCCCCGAGGGCTAAGCCCGAGGGCAACAACCACTCAAGGGATTTAGGGACTTTAGTCCCGAGGTATATACGCTATTTTTTGCACTTTTGGGAACATTATCATCAAACATTTCCAAAATTTGGAATCTGTCAATTTGGAAACTGACAATTACAATTGATTAAAAACTGAATTGCAGCAGGTCCTGGATAGCCGGAATCAGTTGGCAGTACTGAAGTGTATTGTCAGTCTATGTCAAATTCGAGACTTGCTGGTTAAGTTTTGCGTCAGTGTGTGTCAAATGACAAACAAAACCTAACCTACTAACCTCGTGTGTACATACATTTACCATAGTTACGGTATCATTTTTACTTTAGTCCCTAGGGATTAAATGAGCTACTTTAGTCCCTGTTTACGGGGACTAAAGTATCAACTTTAGTCCCGGAAGTGCAAAAAATATATTATTGCAAGATAAAACGAGGTTATCCATAATACAATACATATTCTAGAATATTATAATTAGGTAGAATTATTATACAAAGCAGCAAAGCAGATAGTTTAGATAATTTTCCGTATGACTTACTTTATTTCTCCCAAAAATTCAAATAACTGCATTACTATACCACCTTTGACCAATAGCTTGACTAAAAGCACCGCACACAAATGGGCTCTAAATTTTAATAGGGTATTGCTACTGCTACGCTGGTTGCATACAGGTGAATTTTATTTGAAATTAAACTATTTTTTAATCTTCCGAAGTTTAGCATCTGCACTGTTCGAAGTATAGTGTTTTCTGTCGAAATAACCCATATTTAAGTATCTACAGTTTCACAATATAAAAAATGTATCGTATTCACACTAGAAAATATGACACAAAAATAGAGTCAAGAAAATTAGGAGCTGCCTGCGTTATTTTTTGTTAAAAATTGACTTAGTTTAACAATTAATCCATTTAAAACTGCCAAATTAATAACGCGTATGTTAAAGATATATTTTCTCACCACTTTAAGACAATATTCTTTATTCCGAAAAAATACAAAAATAAGGGGGCACATCTAACACATCGATATTCAATACCTAAGTTCTTAACTTGACCTGTGTCCTTAATTGTAACAACTTAAAAACACACAACGGTCTTCACCCGCTCAAAACCTGCTTGTTCTTCCACGTTCGGCGATAGACTGCGCGTTCCCCCTCCCGCACATCCGCTCGTCAACTCCGCGTCCCCTAGCGGCGCACTTCCGTAGCACTCACCCGCGAAACGCTGAATTTAAAATATTTATCACTCGGCCATTCCTGATTTTACGACCTCCTGGTTCGTTGCTTGGGAAACGCTCGGATGTCCTCGTTGATCTCCGCCTCCCTCCAACACGTAATCCTTGAACCGCAATGGCCTCCCCACCTCTCGCTTCGTTCGAAGGTTAACCGGTCTCGCTGCCACCGTTACAGCACCTGATGTTGTTTGACCCACTTCGGAATCTCGCGTTGCTCGCCTTGAAGCGGCGACCTTGACCTCGTTCTCGTCCTCCCCGCATGCGACGTTGTCACGTTTCTTGCCTCCACTAATCCGGATAGGTTCCTCTAGTTCGCTCGTAGATTCGTCCTCTCCGCTTTCGTTCTCCACTGGATTTTTGTACACTTTCAACCTGGACACGTGCACTTGGGTCGTGAAGTTCCTGTTCGCACCATCTGCCACTGTATTAATCCTATAAGTGTCATTCCCTAAATCTCCGGTCACTGTGTATGGGCCCTTATATTTTCTTTGTGTTTTTACCGGTTCCCCCGTGGAAACTGGCGGAGAACGCACGTAAACAATGTCCCCGACGTTAAATCCTTCGTGTTTATACCGTTTACGGTCAAACCGCTCCTTATATTTTATCTGCTCGTTTGTAACCTTTTCACGCACTTCGTCCTGTAACTTCGCTGGTAATACGTAATCGTCATTGTTTCCCGCGAATTCCCGTAAAGCACCATCGTGAAAGTTAGCTCGAAATCCATACAATGCTTCGAATGGCGTTTTCCCTGTAATTTTATTTACCACACTATTCGCGTCACGTTGTACTTCCTTTAAACAACTGTCCCACATTCGCTCCGTTTTCATTTTCGTTAAAATCGCCGGCGTAATGGTCCTATTCACTCGCTCGCAGACTCCGTTCGCTCGAGGATGTCTTGTGCTATTTAGCACGTGACGTATCCCATTACTCGCGCAATACTGTTCGAACCCGTCAGCTGTGAAGCTGGTTCCGCGATCCGTCACAATCATCGCTGGTAGACCAAAATCGTTCACAAAATCGCGCAAACACTTCAATGTACTGCTCGTTTTTGTGCTCGGCACCGCATAAAGTCTAATAAACCGTGTGAGAGCATCAATTACTACCAAAACGTGGGCGTTCCCTCGCGCACTTTTCAAAAAGGGGCCTAGATGGTCCAAATGCACTCTTCCCATCGGCCTCTTCGGAGAAGGTATCGGGTGCAACTCTCCCGCTTGCTTACCTCCAGGTATTTTCACCAACAAGCATTCTACGCAAGAACGAATGTGCTGTCTGACGTAATGCCTCAGTCCAGCGAACCAATAATTTCTTAATATTAAATCCACTGTTCGCTCCACACTAAAATGACCCGCCATATCATGGAATTTAATTACCGTACTTTTCCGCATGCTAGTCGGGATTACAAAAAGTTCTCGGATTTTCCCGTTTACAGTAACTTCGCGCACTAATCGTCCGTTACGTAACTTGTACTTTTGAACAACCTGTTTTTCGTCTTTATCACGCTCACTATTCGGCAACTTGAGCACTCTTATTATTTCTTGTAACTTATGATCGCTGCTCTGGATTAACAAAATCCACTCCTCTTCTGGCATTATATTGTAAACCTCCAGACGTTGTTCGTAGATTTCTTCCATCGTGTCCGTGGCTGCTTCCACTGGAGATCTACTCAATGCATCCACGTGCTGCATCTTCTCGCCTTTCCTAAATTTAATCTCAAAGTCAAATTCCTGAAGTAAATGGCTCCACCTAGCAATTTGTGCGTTTGTAGTTTTTTGCATATTTAAGTATACCAACGCTTGACAATCGGTTACCACTGTGAAATGCATATGCAGCAATAATGGCCGCAATCTGTCCATACACCAAACGACCGCCATCAGTTCGAGCCTGCTACTGTGATATCTCGACTCTGCATCTGTCGTTTTTTTTGACACCGCGTATACCAAATGCATTTTCCCGTCTGCCCCTCGTTGTAACATCATCCCCGCTAAACCAACTGCACTCGCGTCCGTATGCAGTTCTGTATACGAACTCGGATTATACAGCTGCAAGACCGGCGCTGACGTCAAAGCGTCCTTCAACTCGTCAAACGCCACCTGCTGTTTGTCTGTCCACATAAAAACATTGTCTTTCCGCGTTAAATCGCTTATCGGTCTCACTTTCACCGCATATCCTTTCACGAAGCGTCTAAAAAAACCTGTTAATCCCAGCCATCGTTTTACTTCGCGCACATTTCCCGGTCGCGGAAAATTCTCTATGACCTTCACTTTCGCTGCACCTGGGGAAATTCCCTCCGCAGATAATTTGAATCCTAAAAAGTCCACGCTTGAAGCACCAAAATGACATTTGCGTAGCTTCATCGTAAGATTCGCGGCACGGAAGGCCTCGAACACTTGTCGTAACCGCTCCAACATATCGTCCCAGTTTTTTGCTGGTATCAGCACGTCATCTAAAAATGCCATCGCGACCTTGTTCCTCAAAGGCCCTAGTACTCGCGTCATTAGCCTAGCAAAGTTTGACGGACTATTGCACAATCCGAAACACATTCGCGTGAATTCCCCCGTTTCATCTGGCGTAACAAAAGCTGTTTTACACCTAGACCCTTTCGCTAACGGTAACTGAAAAAACGCGTGTGCTAAATCCAAGGTAGTGAACATTGTACACCCTGCTAAATGTTCAAATTGATCATCCATGTTCGGCAATGGATAATGTTCTTTCACTGTCTGTTGGTTCAACTTTCGAAAATCTACCACTAGCCTTGGCTCGTGTGAACTTTTCGCCACTAATAACACCGGCGACGCGTATGGCGAAGTGGTATCTGTCGCAATACCATTTGCCTTCCACTCGCGCACGATTTTTGCGATGGTTTCTCGCTCGTGTGCAGTCACCCGATAAGCTCTCGTACGCACCGGCACATTATTGTCAACTATGTTCATTTCCATTAACTGGGTACAACCTAGTTCGCTTAAGTTTTGCGCGAAACACCCCCGAAATTCGTTCACCAAGCTTGTTAGGTTCCGCAAATCTCGCTCCGATATTTCTTCGCTCACGTTTAATTGTTCACTTGTAATCGCTTCTCTGCATAATTCAATTTCCATCACGCTCATTTCTTGTCCACAAATATTCTTCGAATCAATGTTCACACCGAATTCCCGAATTTTGTCTATCTTTTCGCCTTTCACTACGAAGTTTGCATCGTCACTTTCGTTGGCTACTGGCACCGTGAATTTGCCTCCATTTATGTCCACACTCACGAAGTTTATGCTCCTGGGTTCCAAACTTTGATCTTCCGTAGCAGTTATATCTACTGATTGCGTGGAAACTGGCAAATTAATTTGCGCAAACGGTTCCTCACTACGCAAACCAAAATGCAGTACATCGTCTACCCGCACATATGCTAACTCAGGGTGTTCGGTAAAGTTCTGCCCCAGCAATACACGTAGATTCTGTACCCCACACGGAACCACGTAAAAATTCACATCTTCTACGTTAATTCCATCTAGATTCACTCTAGCTTTCGCAAAACCTTTGCTGATTACCGCACTGCTTCCGAATCCTGTCAGTCTGTTTTCCGTTTTTTCAACTTTTAATTTTAAATCTCTCGCGGCTTCCTCAGTCACTGTGCTCACCGTAGCACCAATGTCAATGAAACATTTTATCGCTTCTTGCTCGTTTATTTTAACATTCCGTATGAACTTCGTTGCCGCACTTTCTGCTAAATTCTTTGGTTCAGTCCCTATTCTCCACACTTGATTCACAGATTCACTTCTCTGCGTCACACGTTCTGGACATTCTCTGCTGATGTGGTCCGGTTTTTTACAATTGAAACATACCACTTTTCTTGGTTTAGTGCATTCTCTGGCTAAATGCGATGGTTCACCGCAGTTGAAACACTTCCACTTCTCCTTCTTCACTTCAGGATGCTTTTGTGCACCCGGTATGGCTGGTTTCGTTGCTTCCTGAGGTTCACTTTTCACCCTGGCGAAGCTGCTGCTATTGTTTTGGGGTTTGTGTGGCTTTTCACTTTTTTCTGCCCGGAAACGTCCACTCCTCGCATCACCGATTTCTTCGCACTCTTGCAGGTCCTGTAACAACTCCACTTCGTTGCCTTGAGTTTTTCCCATTGCCACATTACACAAATCCTTGTTCCACAATCCTACTAAGATTTGCGCTTTGGTTTCTTTAAAATTCAGCTTAACGTCCTTACACAATTTGAATTTTTCGTGAAAGTAGGAATTTATGCTTTCATTCCGGCTCTGCACCCTCGCTGTCATTCGCTTCCACTTCTCCGTTTGCGACAACTCTCCACTGAACATTTCTTCAAATTTCTCCGCGAATTCGTCGAATGTTTTTAACTTCTCCCAGTTACTTTCATGCCAATGTTTTGCACCTCCAACCAAATGTGTACGAGCTGTTTCCAAAGTGAAAGCATCTGGCCACCGGTGCAATAGCTGCATACTTCTTATGTTAGCTATCCACCTTTTTGCTTCACTTTTACTTTCTCCATTAAATGTACTGATTGTCCTCGTTAAATCAGGCATTATGTGATATGCCATTTGATTTCCCGTAACCGCACTCCCGGCACTACTCGTTTGCCCGGCTGTCACTTGTGTGATAAGTCTTTCAAACAAAGCGTCTCTTCGTCTGTTCTCTGCTGTCATAATCTGCATCATTCTGATTACATCACTGTCAGTATTCACTCGATTATTGTCCGCGTTCGCGTTCACCTCCGGCGTGTTAAAGCTTGAACTTCCCGCCCGATCCAAATTTCCCACCTGTTCACCCAACATGATGAGGTCGTCGCTCTCGCTGTCACTACCTCTCACTCCCCCACTTCGTCCCTCGCGTTCACAGCGCAGTTGCAAACGCGCCTGGAACCTCTCGAACTCGTCGGTCATCCTCTCGAGAATCTTCGTTCGCTTCCGTAAAATGTTCCAATCACGTTCGCTTTTCCCCTTCTCGTCGACGTGTCGCTACGTCACTTCCTTTCTCGATGCACAAGATGTTCACGCCCCTAACGGTCAAATTACAGGCTGGCGCTCCATCCGTCGTCGGCCATGTTGACACGTTACCACAGCACTTGAATATTCCGTTTTTCTTGCTTTTTCGCTCGCCTTGGGCACTTGTGGACACGTCCCTCTGCTCTATTTCCCCCGGAAATCACGCAGACACGGAAGTATCCCACTTCTGAACTATGTTAAAGATATATTTTCTCACCACTTTAAGACAATATTCTTTATTCCGAAAAAATACAAAAATAAGGGGGCACATCTAACACATCGATATTCAATACCTAAGTTCTTAACTTGACCTGTGTCCTTAATTGTAACAACTTAAAAACACACAACGGTCTTCACCCGCTCAAAACCTGCTTGTTCTTCCACGTTCGGCGATAGACTGCGCGTTCCCCCTCCCGCACATCCGCTCGTCAACTCCGCGTCCCCTAGCGGCGCACTTCCGTAGCACTCACCCGCGAAACGCTGAATTTAAAATATTTATCACGTATACCGTTGCCGTGCAAAATCTTGGCAAAACAATTGTCGTTAACGGACCAATAAGAGCAATGCAGCTTAGAGAAAGCCTCAGTGTCATCTTACAGGCCAGACAAATGGACAAGTAAACTCGTTACAGAATTCTTTGGCAAATTTTTGTGTGAAATAAAACTAAAAATATGCCAACGTTAATGCCCCGCACGGTTACTACTGACGCACTACTCCGTCATAGTTCTGCTTATAAGGATGCTAATCGCCAAGACTTCGCGTGCCAACATACTTTGGCAAAAACATGATACGTACACCAATCAAAAACTATTTTATTTTGTAAATTATTTGATATAGTTTGTTAAATTAAAAAAGTAAGCAGAAATAGAAGTGATGAAATTGCTGTTAATTGAAGTTGACTTATCGTTACTTACAATTATGTTCTACTTTTATTTTAACGATTTCAGTTGTTTTTCAATATTTAAGGTACATATTAAATATATGGGTAAGTTGAGACATTCAAGTATTTATTCATGGCCAACCTTGACTTTTTCCAATCTCCCTCTACTTAGCTACAATTGATTTATTTAGGCTTTGGCCATTAGACTATCTAAACAGCTTGCTTTTCTTTTATTTAAGTAGTTAATCATATGATCATATTGAATTCAATAAATAGTCATCGGCATTATGTTCCACCATAAGTGTATGTTTTTTATCAACGTTATTCCATAAACAAATTTAGTTTACTGACATTCGTTTTATCATATTTTGCCCTTAAACCAATTGCATACGAAAATCAAACATGTACCAGTCAGATTGTTTCACGTATGTATTTTAAAATAAAAATACAAGTCAGCAGTTTCTGTTTTAAGTTTCATAATGTCTAATAAAAAAATTAACGGCTTACCTTAATGGATTAGACACGCACAGCCTGTAATGCCGCACATTTTTGCTTAACGACATCCCAGTGCTCATTAACACTATGTAGCTATCAGCACTGTCACTGTTGAACTTTCGCACAATAATAACCACTGTAAAGACTCGGTGAACGCAAGATATCTCACGTATTCGTATAAGTTATCAATTCAGAATCACTGAACTTATCTATTAAGGTCTTGCCACTGACTAGCGATGTAAACAAAGTGCAGCTTTATAAACACTAATCTGCGCGCAGTGTTTTTGGAAAATACGACTGTGTGACGACAAACTATCGATGGGAACAAACATCAGATTAACTACAAAATATTTTGCTGGCGAAGCCGCGCGTGTAAAGTATTTGAATTAGTGCCAAAGTTACACGGAATCAACGCAGCGCATCGTACGATCTAGGCTCCGCCTTTAAAACATCACCTCATTGACGGTGTTCCTCGGTATTTTAAACTCAGAACTTTAATTGAGAAGGCCGAGAAAAATAGATCGTTACTAAACCGAATAATACGTCAGTGATATATTTTTTAGAATCTCATTTATTATTTATACAGGGTGGAAACGAAGTAACCAAGGCTTTCCAGTCGGAATAGTTACAACATACGGGATGTTTCCTATGTAATGTTTAACCCTTTCGCCCCTACTGGGACATATACGTCCCATCATTTTTTCAATATACCCTGCCGGGTTATATATGTCCCGAAAAGTCATTGAAATCATACCTAACAGTAGATTATGCAGTAGGGCATTATGTGTTGCATATATACCGGCTGAAAAATTCCCTGCAAACTAATATAACCTAAAAATGCCAACTCATGCAAGGCGTGGTGTGCAACCTATGTGAGATTTAGTGCTAAAATTTAGTGTTATCGCTATAAATTATAAATATAAATTAAACTATTGTGATATTAGTATTCAAGGTAAGCTTATTTACACTTATTCATTGATGCAGCATTGTTAACATGAAAATATATAGTGAATAACTGTAGTTACGTTACCGTACTTGCACTTCGGGACATATTTGTCCCAGCCGTGTTGTTCAGTGGGATGTATCGGTCCCAGTAGTGTTGAATGTAAATTATATTTTTCAGATGAAAAGGGCTCTAACGCAAAGAGAACTTCAAGAATTGACCGAAAATTTGTCGGATATCGAAACAGAGCCATTTTCGGGTAGTGACGATGATCCGAACTACGAATGTTCGGGAACAGATTCGAGTGATTCTGAATTTAGCAAAGCTGCCACAACCAATAATGGTCAGGTATTGGATCATATTGAAGAAGAAGATCCGGAAAGGGCCGATTCTCCTGATGAACGGTATCCATCAGGGGATGACGCAGATGAAGATCAAGAAAATGTCATACCCACTACATCAGGTAATTTCATATGGAGTGAAGTTCCTGATGCGTTTACTCCTCGATCCACCATACCTGCAGTGAGAGCATGTAAAACTTTGATAGACATAAACAGAACATCAACAGAGTTGGACATATTCTTGAAACTTTTTCCTAAAAGCCTCTTCATGTTGATTGCACAATACACTAACGAACGCTTAGATATTCTCTCCAAAGACACAAAGAAACAATATCAGAAAACCGAGATGTACGAAATAATTAAAGTCCTTGGGATCACTTTGGTGATGTTATACAACAAAGTTCCAGCATTTGCTCATTATTGGTCCAACAGTGGATCACTTGGTAATAATTTTATCCGTAATGCAATAGGAAGAGACAGATGTACATTCTTGTTGTCTAAAATGTATTATAATCGCCCACAGAAGCCCCACAATGCTTCAAAAATTTACTATGTTGAAGAAGTACTCTCCTGCTTGAAGTACACCTTTCTAAAGGCCAGAGAAGATAGCCCCTTCCAATCGATAGACAAAACCATGACTAAATTCAAGGGGCGATCGGCCCTCAAACAATACCAACCTCTCAAACCGATTAAGAGGGGCATAAAAATATGGGAACGCTGTGATTCGAAGACTGGGTATATTTATGATATGAATGTATATGCAGGGAAAGAAGAAGGTGCTAGAGAGGGTACACTAGGAGAAAGAGTAGTTCAAAAATTGACATCCACAATTAGAGCTTCTGACGTATCATTATGTTTTGATCGATTTTTCACTTCAACCGCCTTAGTTAGTACTCTGCCATATTCATGCGTGGGAACATATATGCAAAATCGAAAAAATACTCCTACCTTTCCCAGTGGAAAAATGGCACGAGGCGATGCAGTTTTTCGCAGCACCTCTAAAGGTATCATTGCCACGAAGTGGAAAGATACTAAAGATGTAACTGTCATGAGTAACTGCCACTCGAGTACGATGGGAGTTGCCCAGAGAAAACTCAAGGATGGTAGTAGAACCGAATTTCCATGCCCAGATATGATTATATTTTACAACAATTACATGGGGGGAGTGGATCTGGCCGACCAAAAAGTAGCTACTTACGATCTCAACAGAAAATCCACCAAATGGTGGAGAAAAGTTTTTTATAAACTATTTATGTCTGTTGTTGTAAACTCGTGGGTTCTACATCAGGAAATTAGATGCAAAAAGGTTCCACTGTTACAGTTTCTCGTACCACTAGCAGAACAAATGGTCGCTCTAGGTAATGCAAATTCAGCCATAAAAAGAAGAAGTGCCGGGAAAGGAGGCCCCATCCCGAAACGTGTGAGGTCAATGGAAAATGTGGGTGAACACTTGCCTATGGAAACCAATACCCGACGCCGATGCCGCAGGTGCGCTACCAATGGAACTGAAAAACGAACTAAGACTATCTGCTCTGCTTGCAATTTTGCATTGTGCAAATCATGCTTTCTTCCCTATCATGTGTAACTTCACATAGATGTTTCGTTGCTTTTGTACTGACACTGCATTATAATTATTATTGAATAAACTTCCATATAAAGTATTCATTTTTTGATTATCGAATACTTGTGGGACGCGTATGTCCCACAGTAAAGCACTGGTGGGACATATATGTCCCAGTCATTTTTCGAAATAGAATAAAGATAGAATTTTTTTAACATTTTTTCGGTACAATTGAATTACCTTCAAGCAATACTAGCCAAACAAAAGCTTCAAACTATTTTAAAAATAGTTCAGGGGCGAAAGGGTTAAACTTAATGATTCGCATTTTTGCAATACCTTGAAAATTACTTTTGCCAAATATGATAGATTTTAAACTTAGAGGTGTTTTCTTATTTACCTCTCTAAATGTACGTATATTCATGGTAATTAATCAGAGAAAAAATCTGGTGTGATACACTCACATAACTTCCTTTTACAGTGAACTTATAATTAGGCAAAAATTTAATTTTTAATTTTTAAGCATTTGTCAAAAATTCTCCAAAATTACAAATTCTAAAAAAACGGTACAATATAGAGCGTTAGTTGAAGAGACAAATTTTCTCTAAAATTTTAAGCTGAATTCAAAAATGTAATAATATACCGGGTGTTCTATTTAAAATAGGAGTTAATGAAAAAAACAAAATAAACCCACTTTAGAAGTATTCAACTGGAAAATCACCTATCTCGCATCAATACACATTAAAAATGTAAAGTTTGAAAAAATCGTTAGAGCCGTTTTTGGAAAAATCGAAGGTACTGAGAAATCACAAGAGTAAACACCTACTTTTGGTTATGCGATTTTCTTCAAAAGCTTGCTGTCGCAGCTATATAGTACATAAAACTTATATATGAAGTTTCAACGCCATACCTCTTTTCGTTTTTGAGATATTCTGTTCACAGACATACAGACAGACAGACACGCAGACAGACCAATGAACAAAAATATGTTTTTTGGGGGGACTCTAAAACGTGAAGATCTGTTGAATACTCAATTTCCAATTTTTGGGGTGAATCCAATACTTCCTTTATTGTAAAAGGAAGTAAAAATGAGGTCTGGGCATCACACGACTTTTTTTACTGCGTAACTTACACACACCAATAACTTCAGTTCATAGTAATATACCGGGTGTCCATTCTCAAAGTCGAACATAGGCAATTAACATTAGTGCAGTCACTCGATCTTCATTGAAATAATTCATTTTCCTGTAGAAAATCGTACGACACTCATTAATGACCAATAGAAAAATTAGTTCAAGAGCCATAACCAAGCCAACAACAAAATGTCTTGGAAATTTTTTGTATGTAGACATTAGTTCTTTTTAGGGTTTGTGTCGTTACGATTTTCTTACCGAATCTGCATTCGAGCATTAATTCATATCCGGAAATTATTTTTCGTGCATTCCAACAACGTCCTAATTTGCCCTTGCTTCCCGCTCGGGCAAATTAATACGACGTTGTTGGAAAGCACTCAAAAAATTTCCGGAAAGAATTCAAGCTCTTATGAGATTATATGTGACTAGCAGTCCAGTGAGACAAATGTCTCATTTAATAAAACAAAAAAGACCGTTTTGCAAATAGAACGCGTATTAAATAAAAACTGTACCCAGACCTGGAAGGTGTCAAAGTGGTTGCCTAACCGATCGACGTTTTAAGGCGTAGAGGGTCGCAGCTCCGTTTGGGTGCTGAAACATTTTTATTTAATACGTGTTCTATTTGAAAAACGGTCTTTTTTGTGATTTCTCGAAAACCGGAAGTGTCACGTGACTGAAATTCGGTGACATGACCATTCCAGACATATAACTTTAATAACTTTTTTCTCTATCTCTTACGGTTTGGCTGCTGAAACAGCGTCCCGAACAGACAAAACGGCGTCCCAGACAGACAAAACTGCGTCCCAGACAGACAAAACCGCGTCCCGGACAGACACGTCTATTAGATAAAGGATAATTTTAACAGACGTTGACAGAAAATACCTGATTTATACCAATTAATTACAATTTTTTTGACAAATGCTATAGAACTTGAAAACCAAGGCATGGCATATTTAAAAATTCCCTAGTTTTAAATTAGTATTTTGAAATAAAAATCGCATCTTGTATATTATTATTGGTATCATTTGATGCGTAATAATTTTATCCTTCCAGTGATACCATTACCTTCCCTGTAAGTTGAATTGGCGAGCAGAAATTTGCAAAAACGTTCAATACAATGTTAATCGCCTATGTTCGACTTTGAAAACGGACACCCTGTATATTTTGAAAATATATAGTTCCAAATTAAATGTATTTTTTTCTATCGGGAGACATAAAACTAGATATTTTAACAAAGTTTATTGATTATTATAATTATTTTTAAATTCAAAGGAAATATAGTGGTTTACCTAACAAGTCCGGAAAGACCATCGTTACAGGACGCATAGGTAAATTTCAGGCAGATATCGAAGGTCAGACCTGAAAGCCTACAAGTCCTGTAAAGACGTTTCCAGATGAGTTACGTACATTTTCAGGCACCTGTGTTTCTTCTTACGTTTACCTAAATATTGGAACATTACAATAACAAACAAGCATTATACATTTGTAAAAATCTAAAGATATTTGTATTTGATTTCCTTAGTAACTACAGTCAACAAATATTGTAACCAAATCAAAATGTCAATTTTCTAAAATAGGGCTGTACTAAAAAAAAATCCAAAATCGTCCTGTAAATAAATACTTCCCGACCTAAAAATTGTACAGTAATAATTTTCAGGACGGTTGCCTATAAAACAACTAACATATTTTGGCAACTATTTCAAAAACTATATTTTATAAAACACAGACAATTAAGCAATATACATATAAAATAACACTGTTTTAAAAAATGTCATTTCCATTAATAATTTTTGGACAGGAAATTGTATATACATTAATTTTGTGATTTTTTCAAAAACAATACTTTAAAAAAATGTTTTAGAGAAAAGTTGCATAATATATCATGTTCTCCTAAATAATTTTTTTTTAAACAATTATTCCGATTTCCCGAAAAACGTAAAAAAATCGTGAGAGTAAAGTACCACTTCCGGTTGGAAATATAGCCAAATATAACTGGAATCTCCAAATTTGTATTAAAAACGTAGATATCAATTTTCGAACCGTCTGGGCTGTAGAGAGGACACATACAGACAACACTATGAAAACCACTTTTACTTCGTTGAATATGTATAGTAATCATGATTTTTTTGCGGAAATATCCGTTTTCGTGTTTTGTGATTCAGAAAAAGTTGTTTTCGAAGTGATCTGCGTGTCTGTCAGTCTGTGAGCCTGCCTGTGTTCCCCCTACAGCCCATTTTGCCATTTTGGCTAAAATCGGCCAACCGGAAGTGGTACTTTATGTTTATTTTTATATTTTTTCAGGGAAATGTTTATAACTATTAGATAAATTTAAAATTTCCTAGTACAAGATCGTATATTATACAATTATATAAATTTTTGTTTAAACTTGTAAGATGTCATTTTTGAAAAAATCGCAAAAATTTCATTCTTACAAAAAATTTCTCAAAATATAAAAAATTAATAATGGAAACAATGTTTGTTAAGACGGTGTTAAAGTATATTAAACAATTATCTACAGATTTTGTTTTCTTGTAAGTGCAGTTTTTTGAAAATTGCAAAATAAAATGTTTACAAAAATTCATTGGTGTTTTAAAAAAAATTATGTTATATATTACGTAATTTTCAATATTTTTTGTCAGAAAAGCTTTTTATACGAAGTATAGTTTTCAAGGAAATTGCATATTTTGTTTTTTTTCAATAACTATATGTCCAAAAATAAAGGCAACACTTTTCAAAACGGTGTTATACAGGATGACACAAAAAGAATGAGGCATCAATTAGTCATAGATTCCTTACCTTATAAAAAATCGATTAAACCTAATATACCTTAGTACTAAGTCCCTTCAGTAAGAAGTTATAGGGCATTGAAGATTATTTTTTTATTTTTTATTTTTATGTTAATTTACACAAATGTAGAGACATCGACTTGAATTTTGGTATACATGCTTACTATTGTGTACTGCATTAATAAAAAAAAGTCATAAACTAGACTTGACTGTGAGAGGAAATTTACCTACCTTTGAAAACTTTTATTAGCTCTAACTTCGTTAGCTGTAACATTTTTTTTAAATTTTAGGCTATTATCTGAAAGAGAATTAAAAAGCCAAAAAATAGCGCACCCTTAGTTCTTAAGCCTAAAAGCAACCGTTTACCTTAAAATGTCTATCAAAGGTTTTTGGCTGTCATCAAGACATGGAATTATCAAGTAGCCATGATCACAAAAACAATGATAATCTAGTGTACAACAATGATAAATCAATTAATGATCTCAGCGCCATAAAAGTTTGTTCTTTTATGTTTAAGAAGATGCCGCAACATAACGAATTCTCGAATGCTGTTATGTTCGCTATGACGCAGCATTTTCGTAAGCTCAAAAGACAAAAAAATGATGTCACCAACGTCATTATTTGATTTCTTGTTGTTTACTAGATCACAATCATTGAATCATTACAAGTTTTTATGATCATGGTTACTTGATAATTGCACGCCTTAATGACAGCCAAAAACCTATGATGGGCATTTTAAGATAAACGGTTGCTTTTACGCTTAAGAACTAAGAGTCCATTATTTTTATGCATTTTAATTTACATATTACATATATACATATATACATTACATATATACATATTTACATTTATATGGAGAAAAGTATATCATTCCTTCCCGCTGACATAGTTTAATGCTCGAGCGTTAACGAGAACAATAATCATCCAAAAGAGGGAATGGCACTTTACTCCAGAATTATACATATTATTTTTGGACACTTTTACATTTCATGATAAGAATTATCTCTTATATTTATTTGACTATCGGCTTCGATTTCTACAGTTGTAGCCCAAAATCTTGAGTTATCGACGATTGGATTCCTGCGGAGCTCGGACACGCTCTGATTTCAGCCCCCACGTGCAGCGATGGCCCCAAAATTGTTTCCAGTAATCTGAGGGTGTCTTTTGTGGTGATGTGACCCGGTTTTCTGCAGTTTTTTACTTGTAATTATATCGTACGTTACGTTTTGTATAAGACACTTAAACACGCGCTGAGCCATACACTGTTTCGCATAAAACTTTGTTCAAGCTTATTATTTTGTACTCTCTAGAACCAACAGAAGTGTCCCTATTCGTTCTTGCTGGCTCTTTGTGTAACAAAATGGGATTCCAAGCATATTATTGCTTGGTATAGCCAAATATATCCTCAAATTCTTCCGGAAATCATTAAACACAACTGAATGTTATGTGGAACGTAATTTGCACGTATTTATATATCCTAAATTATTAGAGTTACATTCTCATTAAAAATCAGAATCTCCTAAAATCTTACTTTTAAACTAACTTATGTCCCAAATTTTATTATATACAATAATTCGGTAAATTCTGTGGCAAGGAAATGTGTTTGTGTTGTGGAAATCCTTCGGCATATAAAATTTTTTAGTTACCTAATTGCCTTTAATATCAAAAATTATTCTAACGTACAAGGAAATATCATAGTAATGTACGAGGATTATTCAATAGAAACACGTTTTGAAGCTGTAGTATAATTTCTATTAACTCAATTTAAAACAAAATCTCTATTAACATTAAGGTGTGAGTCCCACTGTTGATCTCCAAATTCCCTTCTGGTAACATTCTTGCTGCTGTTAACGAAACTAGTCTCTAATGGCAGTCTACATTGCAGGGTCCGAAGTAAATCGCTGCCCCTTTAGTGATTGTTTCAATGGACCAAAGACATGAAATTTGTGATAAGAGTATGAATAATAAAATGAACACTTCCTATACTGATGCTCATCTTTGCTGACAGTAATTTGACTTTAATGAGTCTATTGGCACATAAAGCAGTTTCCAAACGCCTTATTACACTTTCATCTGAAATTGCAACTCGAACATGCCCTGGAAGAGCCAAGTCTTTAGTCGATTCTCTGCCTTGTCGAAATTGTCAGCACCATTAAACTACCGTGATGTGAGCATAACTATAGTTACCATAGACAGCTATCATTGTCATAAAAGTTTCTAGTGGTTCGGCCGCTAAAAATAGAAATAACAGTACGCATCCTTTATCTAATAGACTTGTCTGTCCGGGACGCTGTTTTGTCTGTCCGGGACGCTGTTTCAGCAGCCAAACCGTAAGAGATAGAGAAACAAGTTATTTAAGTTATATGTTTGGAATGATCATGTCAGGTCAGGAACCGAATTTCAGTCACGTGACACGTGTCAGTACTCTGTTTCAGCAGCCAAACGGAGCTGCGACCCTCTGCGCCTTAAAACCTCGATCGGTTAGGCAACCACTTTGACAGCTTCCAGAATGTTCCGATGCGGCGTACCACTTTGACACCTTCCAGGTCTGGGTACAGTTTTTATTTAATACGCGTTCTATTTGAAAAACGGTCTTTTTTGTTTTTTTAAATGAGACATTCTCACTGGGTTGCTAGTATTATCTATTTGGACGGATTTTTTATAGTAATAGTGATTTACGTTACAAGTATAGAAAGTGGAGCTTTTCAGTACGCGTGAGATGTTTCCGGAAAAGGCCGTTAGGCTGAGTCCGGAATTTCAAGACGAGTACGGGAAAGCCACTTTCATGCGAGTTTCGTATAATATTTTTTCGACGACTGACATCGAAAGTAGATTTTTCTCACTGTCATTTGACAACAGAAAGTTGACATTTGCCGCTGAGCGTGCGTTTTCATCTTTTTGCCGCTCGCCGAGCGTTTTGGGTTTCCGCGTGAACAAAATAGGTAGCCACGTCCGAATGTTTCCTTGACAACGCCCGTCATTTGTGGAAATAATCGCGTCACATGTCATATAGACTGCGCGAGTAATGTTAACTTGATTGTCAATTAATTTTTGCGATAAAACGAAATTTGATATTTTCCTTTAATAATCTGCTCAGTCGTCGAAAAAATAGTATGTATGTTTCGAGCTAAAAGTGCGCTTGCCGCTTTTGCATGATTGCTGGTTTCGACTTCGTCTCAACCAGCAATATTCATGCGCAAGCGGCAAGAATGCACTTTCAGCTCTTAACATACAATATACTATTTTCGTACACTCGCATACAAAACGGAATAATACATTTATTCTCTCATCTGAATTTGCAGTAAAATTGATTAATTAGAAAGGTACACTTTGCGGTATTTGTACGGCAAAGTAAAATTCGTACGACAAAGTGCTACTTTGCCGTACGAATACCGCAAAGTGTAACTTTCTAAGTAATAAATTGCACGGCAAAGCAGCTCTTTCAATGCTAGTTTACGAAAAATGCCATTTCCAAGCTCTTTTCTCAGATCTGTATTTACTGCTTTAATACGCTTGTTGCTTAGACGATATTTGTCCTTTTGACTTCTCCCGAGTTGACTTTCAGTGCTACTTTGGGTGCTCAAGTATAGTCCATCCGTTAAACTGGACCTCACCATCTTAGGAACGAACGAACTGAAAAAAAACCTGCAACAATGTGATACCTGATCCGCTAAAGAAAAAATGAAATATGATCGCCACATGACTCTTTTACTGCTTCTAAAAATTTGATTTTGCGATTTTTTCAAAAACTGTTTTGACGTTATAGAAATTACGTAATATACAGGGTGTTTCAAAACAAATGCGAAAAACTTAAGGGGCTGATTCCTTGTTCAAAATAGGGGATAGTTTATTATATAAACATTGGGTCAAAAGTCAACCATTAGGGAGATATCGCACTGCAAATATGGCGGAAAAATAATGTTTTTATTTGTTATCTTACAAACGAAAAGAGGTAGAACAATAAAATTTTATGGAATTATTACTATTATAAAAACACACTTTTTGCATATTTCTTAACTTTTTTAAAAAGAGTAGAGGGGATTGAATTAGACTACCGCTATCATTCTTCTTAACTAATTGTAAGAAAAACTTAGGCAATGACATGGAAAAATATCAATTGATAGCCTGGTTTATTTAGAAACTTTTTTGTCTCTTGCAATTTTTTCATAAAACTTACCGTTTCCAAATAAAAAAATTAAACGTAAAGCATTGCATGTCGAGAAAAAGAAATGTATTTTAGAAAAATAATCTAGTTGGCTGTTATCACTTTTTAAGACGTTTCTTATTGTTGTTTTATTTGACATTGCTCACTTAGTTTGAATACAAAATACGACTAATTTAATCAAAAATTTATTATCTGATCATTTAATTATTCAGTAATAAGAGTGCAGTGCGATATCTCCCTAATGGTTGACTTTTGACCCAATGTTTATATAATAAACTATCCTTTATTTTGAACAAGGAATCGGCCCCTTAAGTTTTTCGCATTTGTTTTGAAACACCCTGTATAGCAGTTTTAATAGTTATTTATGTACGATCGATCAATAATATTTTTCACGGCGATAAAATCCCTTTCGTCCGCAAAAATTACGTCAGCGGGCGAACTAGTTATTTATGTACCAAGGGCATTATGATGGTATAAACATCAAGTAATACCCGTGGTGTATACAAAATTTTGTCTTACGAGTGTTTCTTCTTCTTCTTTTTCTTCTTGATGTTAGGCTTTAGCCTGTTGTTTCTGGATCGTTTAAGATTCGTTCCATCTTTTGCGTGGTCTGCCTATACTGCGTTTCCCAGGTGGTGAAGTATCTCTGGCTCTACGAACTGTTCGGTCTTGATGCAATCTCGCTCTATGGTCATCCCATGCCTGTAAGTCGCCTGTGTTTGTTATTTTTATTCCTAAATAGTTGAAGCTTATCACTTGTTCAATAATGTTCCCATCTATTTCTAATTTACAACAGGTTCCTTACTTATCGTCATCGCTTTTGTTTTACTTGTAGATATTTTTAGTTTGAATCTTTGACAGCTGAGAGGAAACTGATACAACAGCCACTGTAAGTCGTCTTCATTCGCAGCCGATAGAACTGCATCGTCAGCAAAACATATTATATTAAAGTTTCTTAATAACACAAATGATGGATTAGAAAGCTTTTGGATGATCAACTATTGCTGTGAACGCATCGACACATTGAGATAAGTGATTGGTCAGAAATTTGAAGCTTATCATTTCTGACCATTCATATACCATACTAACTCATAATGCCCGCCAGGGTATTATGTACTCCATAATATGCCTTTTACCCCAGTTATTAAGAAACAATAATGTACTAGTAACCTTGTAAGACATAAAAGTGTTATCGCCTGCTGAAGTCATTTTTGTTATTATTTATAAAGACGTATTAATGAAAACCATAGTTACAAAGATACCATTCAGCTAAAATAATAAATTGTGAGAACTACCCTGTTTTTATTGACAACGATTTATATAATCTAGATCTACCTTTCAAAAAATTTCGATCTCACATAAAGTTTTGTATGCACCTCATGTGTAGCCAGCGCCTTTGGCCCTTATCGTCTTATAGCCATTGGTGCTTCGCACCTCGTGCTATAACATTCACGCCACGGTCCAAAAACGCCTGTTTTACACCCTTGATGCATAAATAACTGTTCTAATGCCAATGCACTGAAGTTTAACTTATTTAACGAATGTGGATTTAATTACAGAGGCAAATGAACCATATGAGGGATAAAAAGGAATTTCAGTGCCAAGGTACACACTGGTGTTTTTTAAATTGGGAAATCGTGAAATTAATTTTTTTTTCTTCAAACGGCAGTAAAATATGGCATTATACTGCTGGATTGATGATGCTAAACTGTCACTTTATTGCCAAGCGGCAGATAATATTATCTGCCGCTGACGAGATCAAGTAATTTTCTTCGAATTTTGTTCACAAAATTGTAAATAATTTGTTATAAAAACGTTTTAAGAAAAAATACTATATGTTATTCGGAGCAAAAGTATCTTTTTCTGCAAACGGCAGTAAAATATGCCATTATACTGCTGGATTGATGATGCTAAACTGTCACTTTATTGCCAAGCGGCAGATAATATTATCTGCCGCTGACGAGATGAAGTAATTTTCTTCGAATTTTGTTCACAAAATTGTAAATAATTTGTTATAAAAACGTTTTAAGAAAAAATACTATATGTTATTCGGAGCAAAAGTATCTTTTTCTGCAAACGGCAGTAAAATATGCCATTATACTGCTGGATTGATGATGCTAAACTGTCACTTTATTGCCAAGCGGCAGATAATATTATCTGCCGCCGACGAGCGGCAGATAAAGTTATTATCTGCCGCTAATGACTTTATCTGCCGCTGACAACTTTATCTGCCGCTCGTCAGCGGCAGATAATATTATCTGCCGCTGACAGATCAAGTAATTTTCTTCGAATTTTGTTCACAAAGTTGTAAATAATTTGTTATAAAAACGTTTGAAGAAAAAATAGTATATGTTATTCGGAGCAAAAGTATCTTTATGTGGCTCGGCTGTACTTATCTGCCTCGCAAGCTCGGCAGATAATCCGTCCAGCCTCGCCACATAAAATATAACTTTTGCTCCTAATAACCTAATATACTATTATGTACGAACGGGCGGAATTTCTCACTTTATAACCTGTTTTTGAGGGCGTAATGTGTCACTTTACAGCCCAAGGGCCATAAAGTACTTTACGGCCCGCTAAGTGACACTAAGCTGGCCGTAAACTAAAACTGCTTTACGACCCGCTTTGTGTCTTGTTTGTCAGTTTGACAAGCAATGACATTGTAGGTTGCCAAAATTGATAAAACTATAAATCTGGTTTTAATTACGAGTATATCGGTGTGTGCATATAATATTGTATACCTACACCTCGTGCGTAACTAGCGTCTATGGCCCCCTTTATCGTGTTAAAGCCCGCGGCTATGCGTTGAGCTTTAATTTTCAGGCCGCGGGCCATAAACGCCTTCTTACGCCCTCAGTACATAAATAACTATTAAGCAACTCATATAGGTTATGTTGCCGTTTTCTGTCAGCGATATGTCACCCGCCAACTGCCGAAATCTGATATTTTCACTGCCGACTTCAAAATTAGTTATTTACCTAACAAGTTCGGGAAGGTAATTTTCCCATGTAGTGCGAATTCGGGAAAATTCTTCCCGAAGGAGTTAGGTACAATGTTTTTTGTAACGAATAACTGAAAATATTTTAAAAAATAAAAAAATAATTATTTAGTGTTTTACTAATTTACTGAGTTGACAGTACTAATCACTAAACTTTTATCTACGCACCTGTTAGCTTTTGTCGACGTTTACAGCGCCTCTGGTGTTTGCAGGCGCAATTAAACCAACGAGGAACAATCCTCTGTATAATAAAGGAGAACGATCCACACGTGTGTGTCCCGAAGGCCCCCTTGGAGAGGGGCGGAGCTCCGAGAGCCCACTTAGATATGGACGGAGCCCCGAGGGCCCCCTTGGAGAGGGACGAAGCCCCTAGGGCTCCCCTGGGGAGGGGCGGAGCCCCGAGGGCCCCCTTGAAGAGGGGGCGGAGCCCCGAAGGCCACCTTTAAGATGGGCGAAGCCCGAGGGCCCCATGGAGAGGGGCGGAGGCCCGAGGGCCCCCTTAGAGATGGGCGGAGCCCCTAGGGCCCCCTTGGAGATGGGCGGAGCCCCTAGGGCCCCCTTGAAGAGGAGCGGAGCCCAGAGGGTCCCCTTGGAGATGGGCGGAGCCCGAGGGCCCCCTAAGAGGGGCGGAGGCCCGAGGGCCCCTTAAAGATGGGCGGAGCCCCGTGGGTCCCCTTGGAGATGGGCGGAGCACCGAGGGCCCCCTTAGAGATGGGTAGAGCCCGAGGGCCCCCTGGAGAGGAGTGGAGGCCCAAGGGCCCCCTTGGAGATGGGTAGAGCCCCGTGGGCCCCCTTGGAGATGGGCGGAGCCCCGAGGGCCCCCTTGGAAAGGGGCAAATCCCCGAGGGCCCCCTTGGAGATGGACCAACGTAATAGGCCAAAAACCTGGTGGTAAATTGAATAGAATAGACCGAGCAATATCGCGAGCAGCCCATATATACATAGATAATACACATATATTGTTAGTAGGGCCTCGAAATGCCCGAAAACATTACGGCGCCGACATAGTTTCACTTAGAGTATAACGCGTCTCGTGCGCATGCGTGAGAATTCGAACTCCGCCTTTAGAAGCGAATTTTAAACTTGACCACTTCCCCATTGGGCGGACGACGCCGCCGCGCTTGCGCACAGCTCACCGTATACATGAAGGAGTTGGTTGTGTGTCTCACTTCCTTCGTGAGTTTCCCACCCATAGCCGCTAGCAATATAGTAAGTATTAGATATATGGCGCACCCCCGTTTATTATAAAAATTTACAAAAACCAAATTCCCCTAGTTTTTGTTGGAAAGTAAAAAACACCGCAGTGCGGGAAAAGTAAGTTTCGGCGCATCGGAAATGACCGGGAAATATGAATTTTGAAGTCATGAGTACAAAATAAGTATTTACGATACAAGTAGCAAAATTGTATTGTGTTCCAAAAAAAAAAACTCATTTAGGGTAGGACTTCGAAAGAAATATAGAAAATCTAGTCATGTCTTAACTTAAGTCTGTAGGTGAATGCCAGATTGCGTTTTGTTTATGAAAACATCTGTCACTGTGACCGGCAAAAGTTTACACTGTTTTTAATTAGTGTTTTGTATATTTTTAAGAAAATAGTTTAAGATCAGGGTGTATGGTAGTTCATTTGCTTCAATGGGTATCTATCAAGTTATGACAAACTTGAATTTGATTATGGCATGCTCCGAATAAGTTTTTTTTAAACACACGATAGTGTTTTAGACACTTGACGTGTTTTGTCAAACAAGGCTGAAAGTTGAGTTCGACATTCCGTCAAGTGCCTAAAATAGTATATTGTATGTTAAGAGCTGAAAGTGCATTCTTGCCGCTTGCGCATGAATATTGCTGGTTGAGACGAAGTCGAAACCAGCAATCATGCAAAAGCGGCAAGCGCACTTTTAGCTCGAAACCTACATACTATTTTTTCGACGACTGAGCATATTATTAAAGGAAAATATCAAATTTCGTTTTATCGCAAAAATTAATTCACAATCAAGTTAACATTACTCGCGCAGTCTATATGACATGTGACGCGATTATTTCCACAAATGACGGGCGTTGTCAAGGAAACATTCGGACGTGGCTACCTATTTTATTCACGCGGAAACCCAAAACGCTCGGCGAGCGGCAAAAAGATGAAAACGCACGCTCAGCGGCAAATGTCAACTTTCTGTTGTCAAATGACAGTGAGAAAAATCTACTTTCGATGTCAGTCGTCGAAAAACTTCTTTGCAATGCGTATCATACAAGATTTGTTTAATCCTGTTATAGAAACATGTTGTTTCTTCCTTAAATACCAAGCGAGAAACCATTTGTTTTGCTCACACAGATTGTTTTTATGGCAACGGGTGGGCGAAAGTAGTGAGTGAAAGTAAACTTTCGCCCATTGTCACTGCCCAGAATAAAATACAAAATTTTTAACATTTTACGGGTCGATTTCATAATCAATTTTAAAGCTTCATTTAACTAAAGTGACATTAGAATGTGCACAGTGACATGTGTTACATTTTGTATCATGCACATTCTAACATTACTTTAGTTAAATGAAGCTTTAAAATTGATTATGAAATCGGCCCTAACTTTATTTGAACACTTACTAAATTATTGTTTAATTATTTGTATAGAAATTAACCACACAATTCTGGAAAACTGGGTTACTTCCATTAAAAATGCTAGAAGTGGAAAATTGATGTGCTTCAACGAATCCCGTTCCTGCAGTACCTTCCGTCACGATATTTTCTGTTGCCTCAACTTCTACGCGATTTTTTTTACTTATGCTTGCTCCCTCATCACCGCTAACTATTCTTTTTGCTATGTCAGTCTTGCTAGCCACTGATTCTTCAACATAGCTCTCAGCTACAGACGACGAGCGCCAGCCTCCGTGTCTTTTTAGCATCAGAATATCTGCAGAGGTATTAGCCAACAATGTGGTTGACGTTCGGCGAAAGCAATGCCCAGTATATAAATGAGCATCTTTTAATTTCAGGTAATCCGCTACGACCCTGGGTATCTTTGACAGTGTGTTTATACCCACGGGTTGCACTGAACATTTTCCGTCACGGTAACACAAAAAGAACCTCCCTTCGCCAAGAGTTACAGGGCGCAACGCTGCATATTTTCTGTAGATCGCCAGACCATTAAAGCATTTGCCGTCGGTGCCAGTAACAACAAAAGAGCGAGGCTTATAATTTTTAGTGTTTGGAATATTGGGTCTAGGACATATCGCCGAATGGACAAAACGCCGAATCGTATTTTAATGCCCAAAACGCCGAATCGTGCCCAAAACGCCGAATTCGTTTGAGTGGACAAATCGCCGAAAATGCCCAAAACGCCGAATGCTTTCGGTGGACATATCGCCGAAAATGGACAAATCGCCGAATTAGTTGGCGTGGACAAAACGCCGAAAATGCCCAAAACGCCGAATTCTCTCGGTGGACATATCGCCGAAAATGGACAAATCGCCGAATTAGTTATCGTGGACAAAACGCCGAAAATGCCCAAAACGCCGAATGCTGTCCGTGGACATATCGCCGAAAGTGGACAAATCGCCGAACCGTGTAAAATGACCCTACATGGATAGGAAAGTTGGCATCGCTCGATTTTGTTCAAAACCCCCGTTTGTGTCGGTGGACATATCGCCGAAAATGGACAAATCGCCGAATTAGTTAGCGTGGACAAAACGCCGAAAATGCCCAAAACGCCGAATGTTGTCGGTGGACACAACGCCGAAAATGGACAAATCGCCGAATTAGTTAGCGTGGACAAAACGCCGAAAATGCCCAAAACGCCGAATGCTGCCGGTGGACACATCGCCGAAAATGGACAAATCGCCGAATTAGTTACCGTGGACAAAACGCCGAAAATGCCCAAAACGCCGAATTCTGTCGGTGGACATATCGCCGAAAATTGACAAATCGCCGAATTAGTTACCGTGGACAAAACGCCGAAAATGCCCAAAACGCCGAATTCTGTCGGTGGACATATCGCCGAAAATGGACACATCGCCGAATTAGTTACCGTGGACAAAACGTCGAAAATGCCCAAAACGCCGAATTCTGTCGGTGGACATATCGCCGAAAATGGACAGATCGCCGAATTAGTTAGCCTGGACAAAACGCCGAATCCTGTGAGTGGACATATCGCCGAAAATGTCCAAAACGTCGAATTAGTGGGCGTGTACCAAACGTCAAAGATGTCGAAATCACCAATTCTTGTTAGTGGGAATGGTACAAATTAAGGATGCAGAATATTTTACGGCCAAACAAATAGCGAGAATTGTTTTCAAGTTATTATTTCTAAGTTACAACAATAATAAATTCAACTAGCAATTGCTGCCAGCATAAACAACACCCAACTAATAGTTGATATTCTAACTACAATTTTTGATATCCCGTGTGCATTTTTGTGATTGAGTGTTGAGGGTGGTGTCATTTTGTTCCTTATGCTGGGACCCGCGACTGGGATGAGCGAGGAGGCTATTTGGGGATAAGTTATTATTTTAAAATATAAATAAAGTAAATATGTTTTAAAAACCAGAATATCTATTTCATATTCTATATCGCGCATATACTGCAACTTATAATCTAATAAAATAAAGTGATAATTGACCGTCATTGAATCCAAAATGGCGAACTTTAATTTTTTTATTTATAAAACTCTTTGAATATAAAACAACAGGAAGGAGCATTTACCAGATGAGGTTGCGTCGAGAAGGAGGTTGCATATGGCGGATAGTTGTTTCCGTTTGACACTGGCGTACTGTCTGTAAAGGATATATTATGGGTTTATTATATATCAAGGATCAACATTATATGTATTTCTACACATTTATATCGGGTGATTATAAATGTTTTTCCGTCAAGCTATTTATGAAATATTTGTTATATGAATAATATGTAGGTGGCACTGTAAGTCTATGTCAAATAGAGATCCTGTATATAGTTTACTAAGAGTTGGGCAAACAGCCTCATTTGACATACATTTTTGATCCAAATTAGATATTTGACATATGTCGAACAAAGAGGTTATGGGAACCAATCTTGCTAACTTGCTTTTGATGGGAGAGTTTTCAGAGTATTGATCATTCTTAGAATCTGTAGAACCAACTATTAGGAATATACGGCTAATTTAGTTAAAATTTAGATTTACATGTGCGATACTATCGGTCGTACCATGTTACAAAATATGTAAAGAAAGCAATTTTATCACACAGGCCTTGTAAAAAGTGATCCAAACCAATCAAAATCTATCCCGCTGTTTGCCCAACTCTTAGTAACCTATATACAGGGACTCTAATGTCAAATAGAGTACCTGTATATAGTAAGAGTAGAGCAAACGCGGCAACAGCATTTCATTGGTTGGATCCCTTTTGGATCCCATTAGAATTTAAAAATTTAGTTGGCATGTGTGCTTTCGATTTTTTGAATTAGTGACATTGAAATTGTCAGATTTATTGCACTTTCGAAGTAAGTATATATTTCATTATCATGACCGGTTGTTGCGTGTCGGGGTGTAATAACCGTTCAGAAAATGGTATACATCCTGTAAGCATACTCAAAAATCCAGCAACAAAACAAATTTGGTTAAACAGCATCGACAGAGAAAATTATAAATCCAAACGACCAAGAATATGTGAAAATCATTTTGGAAAGAATCAGAGGGAATTTGGAGTACGCTTTAGTTTTCATGTTAGGTAGGGAAACTAGTGTGATCTTAATTTTCTTTCTATTTCATTAATCCTTACTTTTAGGAGTAATTACAAGTAGATGGAAGCAAGCCAGTATAAAATGTTAAGATTGAATCACTATTTGCAGTCCTACATTTAAATATTATTCAATCGATGTTCCTCAGGTCTAGATGTGAACAAAACATGAGTATAAAGTTGGCTTAATACCACTGTATTTACTAGTTAATAAATAAAAGTGCATTACATGGCATTAGGCACATTTAGTTTCAACTTCTTACCACGACTAAATACAAAATAATTTATAGTCAACTATAACCTATGACAGTTGTAACTAACTTCACAGGATGAATCCCTTCATTATATTAATGTAGTCGACTGTGAAATTGTGACTAACTTCGCTTCATGGATCCCTAAATGTCATCGTTTGCCCTACTCTTACTATATACAGGTACTCTAATGTCAAACATGGATATATTAGTACAGGATACGTTCACTACATGTAAACGTACGTCGAATCTTAAAATAACATATCACGGAGTTCGGTACCTTCCCCCATTTCATTCTAACCTATATCACTTTATTTCTCTCTCCCTTTAGACGTATTTCATACAATGTTTCGTACGCTTAATTTTGAAGTTTTGAAATGAAAACGTCAGAAGTGTCATACAATTTCACAGTTTATTCTTCGAAAATTGAACTTTAGCAATGGTTTTGATTGCTATTATCAAAGAGGATATATCCTCTTTGGCTATTATTATCAACCGTAAAACTCAAAGGCGTTAGCGAGTGAATATCTTGCACACCCCCACACCTCATCGAGTGAGGTTATCAAGTGTTACCTGTTGAGGTTATGTTTTCTAATTTGTGTTTATTTATACGATTACTTCTTTTCTACATTTTGTAGCATCTTGAGACCAAAAAGACTATTTCTGGCACCATGTAAACACGAGTTAAATGTATTTTATCAGAATTTCTCTCAATGGCGAGTCCAAGTACCTCTCTAAAGGATAGCGCTATACGTAATTCACGCATTGAGAGTGACAGAAATAGATGGTACGTCTTGTTACACTATATCAACGGCACGCCGTATCTTGTACTTATATATCTATGATGTCAAATACAGTGCCTTTATATAGACAGTGGCGACAATGGGGTGTCCTATTTTTGATTGGCTCCCTAGATCACGTGGTTTTAGCCGCCATGTTTATGCTAAATCATCTGTGATTCGTGTTATACTTTTGGCAGTACTGAAGTGTATTGTCAGTCTATGTCAAATTCGAGGTTAGCAGGTTCGGTTTTGCGTCAGTTTTGACACAAACTGACGCAAATCTTAACCTGCAAATCTCAAATGTTTTCAGTACTGCCAAACGTAAAACACGTATCACAGTCGACTCTGATCACGGATTTAAATAAACACCCGTTAGAAATTTGACAAAATATGGCGGCGGGGTGTGGCTTAGTTGTATTGTCGCCACTGTCTATATAAAGGCACTGTAATGTCAAATTCGAAGTTAGCAGGTTAGGTTTTGTGCTAGTCTTGATTATAAAATCACCCGGTATATTAATGCCTGGACAAGCTATTAGGTTAGCTTATTGGAATGTATATATATATATGAATTAAATAAATTATTATTTATTATTATTATATTATAATTGTTTTACTGATTTTAAAAATTGTCGTTATTTGTATTAAACAAATTTTAATAAAAAAACATTATGTAAATTAATTCACATTACCATTAATTTAACGAGTTTCTGCTACAATCGCAAAATTTATATGGTGATAAATATAGAATAAGTTGGAGTTTTAACAAATTTATTTATTTTAATTTTTCTTAAATTTATTTATTTCCAACAGACAAATATAAATATTTCTAATATATGTAGTTTTAAAAATAAATTATAAATTCACTTAGGTATACATTTTTAATAAAAATAGTAAATAGACCACATAAGGAAACATTCTTGTGCTTGGCCTTTTTCTACAGTACCTTAAATTTTACTAGAATTGTTCTAAGCTTTTCTATATTGACTGCACTTTTTTATATTTGTATGTGTTGTTTCACAAGATTGTCTGAATATATTTGTTAATCGCTTGTTATTTCGTCATTTGTCAACGCACAAACATCTAACAGAAATCCTAGAAATGCAAGTTTATAATGGGTTTACTGCATTCAGTCTAGACACTATATATTATATACTAGCTGACCCGGCAAACGTTGTTTTGGATTATGACATGATGGGGAAAACCTTTCAAACCATTAAGCACAGAATGATAAAAGTATGACTGCAAATAGAAAGTCGTACAGTGTATAGAAAAACACCTTCGATATTTTCCAATTTTCCGGCTGTCCCTTTGGATTTTCCGAATTTTCTTTTTTTGCTAAACCACCTCGGGAGTAAGGCGAACAAAACAAAAAAAAATCATCCAAATCGGTCCAATCGTTCTCGAGTTTTTGCGTTACTAACACACGGTGAGTGATTTTTATATGTACAGATTATATTGCTTAAATAATGTGCAATCATTTATCCAAAATGAATAATTGGGCCAGTCAACAGCGTGTTTCTTGTGTTAACCAATTCGTCAAAACTAATTTTGTGATTTCAACCGAACGCGCCTCTTGCGAGAGAACAATGCGGGCATTAAAATTCGGACGAAAAGCCCAATGGGGTGGAAATGCCGAAAACGTCATAGGTACCTGGGACATTAGAAGAATTAACAAATTCTCAACATTCTGTTACATACAATAGGTACCTAACTATTGTTTCTTTTACTAAGCGGTACAAACTTATTTTCGTGAACAAACTTTGTTGTCAATCATGGATTTCGAGTACTATTTCTGCCAAATTACCCAAAGAATTATTTGAATAACTTGGCATTTTTCCTTGAAGAATTAATTAGCAAGCGCAGTATATAACACAGGCAAAGTTATGGTATGAGCGTTACATGTTTTTCTTCTAATAAATTTATAAAAAAGGCCACGCTCCACAACTCAGGAATGCCAGTTGATCCAATATAACTTCCAATAGATTTGAGTACAGCTATTATTATGTGGAATTCTCATGGAATGATCACCCAATTTTCGGTTAAAAAATGCCATCTTTAGATGTATCAAAGGCCGTTGTAGTCGACGGTTTACAGTCACAACTAACTTTTCCAGTTTGGTGATGCAGGAAGTAATGGCAAAACAGATATGTGTGTTTTGTGTCTGCTATCGTATACCATGGAATTGTGGGTAGACAGAGTTATTAGCACTTGATTGGAACTATAAGTCTGACTTAAATTAACAATTTCGCCTAGCAACCATATGATGTCTTACGTTGCAACTTCTGTTAGATCATGACGTAACATCAACAGTCATAGTTGATCCTTTTTTTTAGCACCCTTTGGAAGGAACCAGGACAGTGTGTAAATTGTTTCCGGAAATGTTTTAGAAATGTAAGAACACTGGGCCATAAATACTGCCACTACCTCTTTTATTTTTTATGGCACTTAAACATTTTATAAGTTTGCTATTTGTTTTGTATAATCGATTACCTTTAATTTGATACCCAACAAGTTCATGTTTAGTTTTTTCTTTGAATATAAAACAACAGGAAGGAGTCTGGTCTTTTATTGGCCGTACTTAAAAGTGCGACTGAAATCGCCATATGCAAGTATGACTCATTTGTGGTAGTTTATTCATGGTAGTTGTCAAATAATGTGATCATAGGGGTATAATTTTTGCATTTTAATTGTATAAAGCCTTAGTCAATGCGTATTATTTTCAGATAATGTTTATTTACAAGCTGGTTGGTAATTAAAATTAAAATATTGACTGTCCTGAACTGCCAGCAAGACTTAACTTTCATATACATTATATAAGAACGAGAAATTGTCTCACATTTGTTAATACTACTTGTTCTAGGACAAATTCTTATAAAAACTCATCACTTTTTGCAAGCACTGCATCATTCAATCTTATTAATAATCAAATTGACATATTCCACTGTGACTTGAAAGGTTTTTCTAAGGATTTGTTTTATACTGTAAGTTTATTGTAATCTTAGGTTGGTTTTCGACTGTATAATAGAAATTATGTTTGAGTTAGTTCTAAATATGAAATTGTAGACTTTCTATAATTGGGCTTCCTGTCTGTTGGAAATAAATAAATTTAAGAAAAATTAAAATAAATAAATTTGTTAAAACTCCAACTTATTCTATATTTATCACCATATAAATTTTGCGATTGTAGCAGAAACTCGTTAAATTAATAGTAATGTGAATTAATTTACATAATGTTTTTTTATTAAAATTTGTTTAATACAAATAACGACAATTTTTAAACTCAGTAAAGCAATTATAATATAATAATAATAAATAATAATTTATTTAATTCATATATATATATACATTCCAATAAGCTAACCTAATAGCTTGTCCAGGCATTAATATACCGGGTGATTTTATAATCAAGACTGACACAAAACCTAACCTGCTAACTTCGAATTTGACATAGACTTACAGTGCCACCTACATATTATTCATATAACAAATATTTCATAAATAGCTTGATGGAAAAACATTTATAATCACCCGATATAAATGTGTAGAAATACATATAATGTTGATCCTTGATATATAATAAACCCATAATATATCCTTTACAGACAGTACGCCAGTGTCAAACGGAAACAACTATCCGCCATATGCAACCTCCATTCTCGACGCAACCTCATCTGGTAAATGCTCCTTCCTGTTGTTTTATATTCAAAGAGTTTTTTAAATAAAAAGATTAAAGTTCGCCATTTTAGATTCAATGACGGTCAATTATCACTTTATTTTATTAGATTATAAGTTGCAGTATATGCGCGATATAGAATATGAAATAGATATTCTGGTTTTTAAAACATATTTACTTTATTTATATTTTAAAATAATAACTTATCCCCAAATAGCCTCCTCGCTCATCCCAGTCGCGGGTCCCAGCATAAGGAACAAAATGACACCACCCTCAATACTCAATCACAAAAATGCACACGGGATATCAAAAATTGTAGTTAGAATATCAACTATTAGTTGGGTGTTGTTTATGCTGGCAGCAATTGCTAGTTGAATTTATTATTGTTGTAACTTAGAAATAACAACTTGAAAACAATTCTCGCTATTTGTTTGGCCGTAAAATATTCTGCATCCTTAATTTGTACCATTCCCACTAACAAGAATTGGTGATTTCGACATCTTTGACGTTTGGTACACGCCCACTAATTCGACGTTTTGGACATTTTCGGCGATATGTCCACTCACAGGATTCGGCGTTTTGTCCAGGCTAACTAATTCGGCGATCTGTCCATTTTCGGCGATATGTCCACCGACAGAATTCGGCGTTTTGGGAATTTTCGGCGTTTTGTCCACGGTAACTAATTCGGCGATTTGTCCATTTTCGGCGGTATGTCCACCGACAGAATTCGGCGTTATGTCCACCGACAGAATTCGGCGTTTTGGGCATTTTCGGCGTTTTGTCCACGGTAACTAATTCGGCGATTTGTCCATTTTCGGCGATATGTCCACCGACAGAATTCGGCGTTTTGGGCATTTTCGGCGTTTTGTCCACGGTAACTAATTCGGCGATTTGTCCATTTTCGGCGATGTGTCCACCGGCAGCATTCGGCGTTTTGGGCATTTTCGGCGTTTTGTCCACGCTAACTAATTCGGCGAATTGTCCATTTTCGGCGTTGTGTCCACCGACAACATTCGGCGTTTTGGGCATTTTCGGCGTTTTGTCCACGCTAACTAATTCGGCGATTTGTCCATTTTCGGCGATATGTCCACCGACACAAACGGGGGTTTTGAACAAAATCGAGCGATGCCAACTTTCCTATCCATGTGGGGTCATTTTACACGGTTCGGCGATTTGTCCATTTTCGGCGATATGTCCACGGACAGCATTCGGCGTTTTGGGCATTTTCGGCGTTTTGTCCACGATAACTAATTCGGCGATTTGTCCATTTTCGGCGATATGTCCACCGAGAGAATTCGGCGTTTTGGGCATTTTCGGCGTTTTGTCCACGCCAACTAATTCGGCGATTTGTCCATTTTCGGCGATATGTCCACCGAAAGCATTCGGCGTTTTGGGCATTTTCGGCGATTTGTCCACTCAAACGAATTCGGCGTTTTGGGCACGATTCGGCGTTTTGGGCATTAAAATACGATTCGGCGTTTTGTCCATTCGGCGATATGTCCAGGTCCCGGAATATTCACAATCAGTATGGATCCTTTGTCTTCAATATCGGTGGTTTTGAGACTTACAAGCTCGTCACATCTGCAAGCACCCATAACTCCCATTACAACTGCCGTCTTCATTAGCAAAAATCTCTCATCGGGAGCTTCATTTATGAATTTTTCTATGTCTTTTTGCTCAAATGTTTTTGCCTTTTTAGGTTGGTAACCCTTTGATTTGCTTTTTAAAACCGCAAACAAGGTTTTAAACCTACAAATGAATCAGTCGGTTACATTCCATAATTTTAAAAACATAGTACTAAACTTACCTGCTAATGTCTACTTTTTCAAAAATGAACAAAGTTGATCTTAACATTGAATAGGTGGACCACAACGAAGGAGGTGCATACTTCTCAATTAGGCCGTTAAAATAGGCTACAACAACAGTTTCAGTTATCACTTGTACCTTTTTTGCCTTCATCCATTCACGAAATTTTTCCATTTCTTTCATGTATCTTCCCTTTGACTTTTCTGGCAACAAATGAAATGTAGCGGCATCAGCAGCTTTTTGGACGTCATCGGGTACAGCAAATTCTTCACTTTGCTCCATTTTTGTAGCAATTTAATAAGGCAAATTCAGGAAACTGAACCAAGCGTAAAAATATTGACAATTTAATTTTTTGTTATTAACAAACCATAGCAACGTAACAACACAGCCTGCCTACGTTTTTTATATTGAATAATTATTGTTTGTCATATCAAAATTGTATTTGCAGAAATTTTGTAGATATTATAAGTGCAGGATTAAACAAAACGCTATACAGCACTCGTGGAGAAACCGTTTCGCTCACTTATTTGCCTTTGCACACTCGCCTGGCGGCTCGTGTGCAACTGGCAAATGCGTGAGCGAAATTCTCAGTTTCTCCACTTGTACTGTAATATACTATTATCTACTTTGCATAAAAATAATCAGAAACTTTGAATTTTAATATTTCACAAATATGACAATCTGTGTGTCGTCTGAAATAAGGGATGCTGTTTCGACGTTTTTTATATGAAAAGAACAATGCAAAAACAGTGCTTTAATAGACCCCACTAAGGCACTGTTTTCAGTGTTTTAATAGGCACATTAAAACAGTAAGGTAGATAATTAGTTATTAAGGCAACTAGTGTTTTACAGAGGATTTAAAAATCGAGGTCGATCATGTTAAAATTCGAGCGAAGCGAGAATTTTATGATCGACCGAGATTTTTAAACTGTAAAACACGAGTTGGCTTCAATATTTTTTCTACAGCCGAGGAGTATGTTAGCTTAAATGCCCTAGGGGCTTCGCCCCTCTCCAAAGCGGCCGTCGGGGCTCCGACCCTCTCCAAGGGTGCCCTCGGGACTCCGCTCCTCTCCAAGGGGGCCCTCGGGGCTCAGCCCCTCTCCAAGGGGGCCCTCAGGGCTCGGCCCCTTTCCAAGGGGGCTCTTGGAACTCCACCCCTCTCCAAGGGTGCCCTCGGGGCTCCGCCCCTCTCCAAGGGGGCCATCTGGCTCCGCCCCTTTCCAAGGGGGCTCTTGGAACTCCACCCCTCTCCAAGGGTGCCCTCGGGGCTCCGCCCCTCTCCAAGGGGGCCATCTGGCTCCACCCCTCTCCAAGGGTGCCCTCGGGGCTCCGCCCCTCTCCAAGGGGGCCATCGGGCTCCACCCCTCTCCAATCGGGCACTCGGAGCTCCGCATACAAATCGAACCGACATAATAACTGTACTTTTAATCTTCACAAATAAGGTTTTATAAACTCTTAAAGTACTCCGTGCTTTAAATGGAGTGGCGTGTTTTATAGACAACATAAAGCACACAGCATATGACCCTTGGAAACAGTTTAAAATCACGGCTGTAGAAAAAAACATTTTTTCCATTTAAAGCACGGAGTACTTTAAGAGTTTATAAAACCTTATTTGTGAAGATTAAAAGTACAGTTATTATATCGGACCGATTTGTATGCGGAGCCCCGAGTGCCCGATTGGAGAGAGGCGCAGCCCGATGGCCCCTTTGGAGAGGGGCGGAGCCCCGAGGGCCCCTTTGGAGAGGGGTGGAGCTCCAAGAGCCCCCTTGGAGAGGGACCGAGCTCTGAGGACCCCCTTGGTGAGGGGCCGAGCCCCGATGGCCCCCTTGGAGAGGGCACCCTTGGAGAGGGGTGGAGCTCCAAAAGCCCCCTTGGAGAGGGGCCGAGCCCTGAGGGCCCCCTTGGAGAGGGGCCGAGTCCCGAGAGCCCTCTTGGAGAGGGGCGGAGCCAGATGGCCCCCTTGGAGAGGGGCGGAGCCCCGAGGGCACCCTTGGAGAGGGGTGGAGTTCCAAGAGCCCCCTTGGAAAGGGGCCGAGCCCTGAGGGCCCCCTTGGAGAGGGGCTGAGCCCCGAGGGCCCCCTTGGAGAGGAGCGGAGTCCCGAGGGCACCCTTGGAGAGGGGTGGAGCCCCGACGGCCGCTTTGGAGAGGGGCGAAGCCCCGTGGGCATTTATGCTAACAAACTCCTCGGCTGTAGAAAAAATATTGAAGCCAACTCGTGTTTTACCGTTTAAAAATCTCGGTCGATCATAAAATTCTCGCTTCGCTCGAATTTTACCATGATCGACCTCGATTTTTAAATCCTCTGTAAAACACTAGTTGCCTTAATAGCTAATTTTCTACAACCGTGATTTTAAACTGTTTCCAAGGGTCATATGCGGCGTGCTTTATGTTGTCTATAAAACACGCCATTCCATTTAAAGCACGGAGTACTTTAAGAGTTTATAAAACCTTATTTGTGAAGATTAAAAGTACAGTTATTATATCGGACCGATTTGTATGCGGAGCCCCTAGTGCCCGATTGGAGAGGGGCTTAGCCCGATGGCCCCCTTGGAGAGGGGCGGAGCCCCGAGGGCACCCTTGGAGATGTGTGGAGTCCCGCGGGCCCCCTTGGAGAGGGTCGGAGCCCTGAGGGCCCCCTTGGAGAGGGGCGCAGCCCGATGGCCCCCTTGAAGAGGGGCGGAGCCCCGAGGGCACCCTTGGAGATGTGTGGAGTCCCGCGGGCACCCTTGGAGAGGGTCGGAGCCCTGAGGGCCCCCTTGGAGAGGGGCGCAGCCCGATGGCCCCCTTGGAGAGGGGCGGAGCCCGATGGCCCCCTTGGAGAGGGGCGGAGCCCTGAGGGCACCCTTGGAGAGGGGTGGAGCTCCAAGAGCCCCCTGGGAGAGGGGCCGAGCCCTGAGGGCCCCCTTGGAGAGGAGCCGAGGGCCCCCTTGAAGAGGAGCGGAGTCCCGAGGGCCTCCTTGGAGAGGGGTGGAGCCCCGAGGGCCGCTTTGGAGAGGGGCGAAGCCCCGAGGGCATTTAAGCTAACAAACTCCTCGGCTGTAGAAAAAATATTGAAGCCAACTCGTGTTTTACAGTTTAAAAATCTCGGTCGATCATAAAATTCTCGCTTCGCTCGAATTTTAACATGATCGACCTCGATTTTTAAACCCTCTGTAAAACACTAGTTGCCTTAATAGCTAATTTCGTTAGGTACTAATTTTAGTATGGAAACTAGATCTTTATAAAAATAGTCATAAAAATACTTTCCTAATTAGGCAAGAAACAGTTATTTTAGGCGGCCTAGAGAGCTCAACTTTTCTCTTGTGGATTATTTGTAATAACGCACGCGTGCCATACAAAATTTTATCCAACAACTTAGTAAATATCTAAAAAAAGATTAATTTTGTATTGACAGCCATAAAACGTCATAGTGACAAATTGGGAAGTACTGAGAGATCAAATAAATTTATAATTAGAGGCATCTGTGCTTCGTGTTATAAGTTGGGCAGTACTAAAGTGTATTGTCAGTTTATGTTAAATTCTCTAAAGGCGGCTTCGAATTCTCAGGCATGCGCACGAGACGCGTAGTACTCAGAGTGAGACTATGTTGGCGCCGTTATGTTTTTGCCTGTTCCCACACCCTACTAGCAATATAGAAGTAATACATATGTATGTATGTACGTATTTATTTAAAGCCTTTTGATTTACAGAGGATACACATTGGCTACGTCAGACTAGGATATAAATAACATAAACAATAAATAATAAAAGCAACCAGTCAATGAAACTGTACGAAACATGTAAAAGTCACTGTACACATATTGTACATGTATAAAACTCCACAACTACTGCAGATCACCGAATTGGTCATTTGTATACTCTTGAATACTATAGTAGCATTTGGCTAATAAAAACAATTTTATGCACTTCTTAAATTTTATGAAGCTCATATCTCTTACGTGTGCAGGTAACTTATTGAATAATCGTTTCCCTGCATAGATAGGAGACTTTTCATATTTTATGGTTCTATGTTGCTCCAAAATTAGCTGACCTGCATGTCTAGTTGGATAACTGTGGAGGTTTACAGCATTTTTACTAATTGTCATCTTAATTAGCAATAAAAGTTTGTATATATAAATAGACGGAAAAGTCATAATTTTATAACGGTTAAAAGTAGAACGGCAAGAGTCTCTACTGTTCATATTAAAAATTATTCTGATAGCCCTTTTTTGACAAACAAAAATTCGATGGCTGTCAGTCCCTCCTCCCCATAGCACAACATTGTATGTTACGTAGGAATAAATTAAACTGTAGTAGACATTCATTAAACAGTCAACTGAAAGTATTTCTTTAAGTTGACGCAAAGCAAAACATGCCCTACTTACTACTTTTGAAACTGAATCGATCTGTTGCCCCCAACAGACTTTTCCGTCCAACTATGTGCCTAAAAATTTCGTGCAGTCAACTGATTTTATAAAACTACCAGCAAAGTTAAAAGAAAGACTATTTTCTGGCCCAGTAACTTTAAAAGAAATACACTCTGTCTTTTCAGCATTAAGAATTAAATTATTCTGTTTACACCATGACTGAAACTCACATGCTGCTGCAGCTGTTAGATCAACCAGGTCCTGATAAGTCTGGGCTGAAACCACTATTGTGGTATCGTCAGCGTAATTTATTACAACTCCTGATTTTATACTGCTAGAAATGTCACTTATATATAATATAAAAACCAGTGGTCCCAGCACAGACCCTTGGGGAATTCCAAGTTCGCAGTTAACAGTTTTTGACATACTATTTTGCACCTTAACGCACATTTTCCTCTTATATAAATAAGATCTGAACAGCTCCAAAGCATTACCTCTAAAACCTAACATAGACATCTTATCTAATATAAATTTTACATCAAGCGTATCAAATGCACGCGATAAGTCAAAAAATAAGGCAGCCACGTGTTTTCCTCCATCTAGCTCTTTATATACATATATATATATAAGCTTAACCAACAATACAGTAGTGAGGGACATGATTTTATCTCACTATATAGTGAATTATGATATTTACCTCACTAGTGGGTTATGAGCCACTTCAGAGGTCTAAAATCGATCTAGTAATAGCCTTATAACTAGGAGGTGTTGGATATAGTTATTTATGGTACAAGTGTGTTATATTACAAATAACCCACGAGAGAAAAGTTAATTCCGCGAGGCCTTGTATTTCAAACAGCCGCCTTGTCCTGTAAAGTATTACTTTCCTAACTTTTAATATACGATCATTCCCATTATTTTTGTAAAAACTCAATTTTTCAAAGTTATTCTTTTTACAAAAAAACTTATTAAACCAACGTAGATAATTGTATCATATGCCATCTTATTCCATGAAATTTAATTTTTATTAAGCAATTATAGTTTTTCTGGAAAACAAAAAAAAACATAAGAGAAAACCACTTCCAGTTGCCCAATTTAAACCGAAAGTCATTGAGATCTCCAAATTTGTAATAAATGTTCAAACCGTTAAATTGAACCATCCGGATTGTGGAGAGGACACACACAGATTCACAAACTAACCGACTTCGAGACTTACTTTTTCTGAATCAGCAGACACGAAAACGAATATTTTTGCAAAAATTTCGCTACAATAGGAGCAAAAGATGGAGAAAATCTGTTGCCTAGACACTTCACGTAGAGGAGGCTTACGGATAAGTTACAAGTTTTTATTTTTGCACTATGTGTCTTAGTCCACTCACACACATAACATCTTACACCGGCATTATTTTTATTTACTATTGTTGTTTCCATTATTAACAAAGATCCGTAACACTTAAATCAATTTTAAGCGTTCGATTATCATGAAATTTCAATTCGATTTTTCCAGCTTGAAGTTTGTTGCAAGTTTTCTCCACATCATCATATACCTACTTTGTCCTCTATTCACTACTTATGGTTAGCCTTACTTTCGGTGTGTCTTCCTCTAGACCAGTGTTTCCCAAACTTATCTAAAGCGCGACCCCTTTTTGTTAAAAAATTTGTTCGCGACCCCCTACTTCCCCCTACTCATCACTCAAACCAAAATAGCGACAAAAATAGTCAACTAAATGACAAGTAACTGATTGTCAAATATTATTTTACCTTACTGTTTAAGTTTAAATTAAATAAATTAAAAATTAAATTCAACAGTTATTTTAATTGCGATCTGTCCCACTAGTAACTAGTAGTTCTTCTGCCAGACTACCATTTACAATAAAACTAAATGATAAAAAATCGACTGCACATTGTAGGTACATCGCGATACTTTTCCATGATATTCTCGAAAGCGCTACTCGCTACTTCGCTACTAGTTGGCACTCTGGAACGTTCTCGAATAAGGTTACTAAATCATATCGTTCGAAGCCTCGGTGTGGCTTTATATAAGCAGCGAAGTGCAATGAGACTTCAATTCCAAGCAGGGCGTTGTGGTGATTGCGGTAATGGTAGTGAGTAAATATTTTACTTTATTTATCTCTTTCATTTTTACGGACTTATTAATATTTAGTTTCATTTGATAACTAATTGTTAATTTTTATTTACGTTATTAAAATAAAAATACATGATTTAGCAAAATGTTTTTTTCCTTATTTTGGAAATTCCTGCTGACCCCCCTAGTACCTCACCGCGACCCCACAGGGGGTCGCGACCCACACTTTGGGAAACACTGCTCTAGACCGATGTCATCTGTGTACGCTAAATGCTGGTGGCCTTTGGTCGTTATCATACCTCGTGAATTGGGACTAAAGTATAACATAATATTTTAAAAGTATGCTTTATTAGCGGTAGAGATGGCTCAGTACTAGAGCTTCTGGTTCTAGGCTAGAAAATGTGTGTTCAATCCTAGACCACAAAAGTCTAGTGCAGAGCTCACTGCGATTCCTAAATCTTGCTTTGGTAACCATGAGGTTTTAATTGCCTTTAACTGTCTCAACTTCCTCAAAGAGGAGAAGCCAATGCCCTGTAGTGATGATGTTAACAAGGCTGACAAAGAATGAATTTCAACGGGAAATAATTCTTCCAGTATTTGATGAAGAACGTATAACAGGTAAATACTTTTCCTAGAGATAGAAACAATGCAGGAGAGTCTTAAAAAATCCTTGATATAATGAATGACTGTCCAGAAAGCAGCACTTGACAAACAGATTAATTGTAAGTCAAAAACATTGGTCTAGTTTAAGAGTAAAACTTCTATTTGTACTCATTACATCCAATAAATTCAAATCTGGTTTGAGTAGTGCTAGTGTTCTGCTTCTTCAAAGAAGTTATATTATATTCCTACAACTTTCTGGAAACTAATTTGCAGCACCAATTATTAAGGCTTGATTCGGAATTATTCGGGACAGCTTTTTAATTTAACTGCACTTCCTTCTGTCCAGAGTAAATGGTGATTCTTATTATACATTTATTAAAAATTCTTTAACTTTTCATTTTCACATTCATTCATTTCAGTCAAACTCCAACTGTGGTTTAACCATGATGGTGGTCCTATTCAATTTTTTTACGTTGATAAAATTGAGAAAGACTTATAAACAGAATGTGTTAGACATGGTCAACGGTGAATACTATTAAAACACTCCATTTCACATAAAATATTTCTGTTGATCCATTTCATTTCAGTGATTGTTGTAAATTTTATATTATTTTTGTAAAATGAATCAATTCTTTAAAGAACAAAAATATTAAAATATGTCAGATCAATATCTAAAACAATTAATAAATAGAATTTTGAACCTGAAAGACTAGATTACATATTTATATGAACTTTTAATCGTAAAATCACTTGGAAAATCCTTGAATAATTATAAACACTACTTACGAAACATCTTGTATATTATAATTGTACATAAAGAAGTTATTTGTTATCAACAAGCTAAAATTGGCAGCTTATCTAGAACCGTTACATAATGCAAAATACTGCTTTGCCAAGTGACACACCTCCACATCATTCGTAAACACACGCTGCTCCTCCATCTCTCTCACTTGCAAAACATTGCATAACCATGTTGTTTACAGTTACCTGCTCCACGTGCAGTCAACTTGTTTTCAAAAACATTTCCTGTCTTTATGAGGAACACACGTGTTTGAAAGTGTTACTTTTGAAAGGCAAATGTGAAGAGCTCTTAATGAGATAAGTCATATCTTGTAATTGTTTATTTATTACGAATAATGACATTACACATTACAGTACAAAACAAAAATTAAACAAATAGATACATAGTATGAAAGAACTTAAATAGTTTTATTATAAAGAATTAGATGTTATATTTAGACAGCAAATTATCAATGTTGGCATTTATGAGACTGTTGTCAGATCGCATATAATCAGCAAGCTTAAACATATCTGAAAAGAAAATACATTTTAGAGAAATCCTAGTTTAAATATTTCACATGCAAATAAAAATAACATAAATAAATAATTGGAACTACTATTTGGAAGCCCCTAATATATATATTTTTTAAATCAAATCAAATGAGAAACAATTTTAAAGTTTGAGAATATATGCTTTAAAATATACTATTACCTCTACAGAAAAATGTGTATGAAAATGAAGACGTAATTTAAAAATTGTTTATCGACGAAATTTTAAATTTTTTGGGCGTTTTTATAAATCTAAGCTGTTTCGCTTAAATTTGTTTGTTTTGATATTATTTGGCATTGGGTCATGTAACTTTTCTCTAATTTAACAGTCTTCTTTCTTAGAAATAAGTGAATATTAACAAACTTTTAAGTTTCTTCACCCATTAAACGCAAAAAATTAACGACTTTGCAATCCCCTTCCATTTCGAATTCATAAACTTAAATCCCTTGCTAATGCAGGTTTGTACTGTTTATGTGCAAAACGACGACAGTTATATATTGTTCGAGGCTTTCACTGTTATTCGAACTATTCTTGTTAAAATTGAATTTTGATTAAGACCGCATAGTCTTTGTACATGTACATCCAGCATACTCTGGCTTAATGCGCCTTGCAGCTTGTGAACTCGAGCAAAGATCCACGCGATGGCCATGCACTTTGGTGGCTCGTGTTGTTTGCGTACCTTTAGAACAAGGATTAGGCAGATTTGGGCTTGTTGCTGTTTGTGCACTCACATTGACTAACGTTTCGCAAGACATTGCAGCTTGCATCATCAGAGTGAAAATCACTCTCAGCAACATCAATTAAGTTGTGGGAAATCCAAATGTCTGGATAAAACCACTGAGAATTAGAAATCTCCAGTTGACAGTCGGCTAGTGTGGAGATTGCGCTTAGTTATGAAGCTTTGAAAATATTAATCCCTTTTACCTTTGTAAAAAAGCATTTTCATCTATAGTGGCATTAAAAAACTAAAAAAGGAATTGCCTTTTTCATGTCATTTACTCACTCATGTAACAAATTTGCTTATTGTGTATACAGATCGCAAATAGTGAAAAAAAGGTACTTATTTTGTGTGAAAATAAATACTTGTTGTCCATACAGGGTCCGGCAAAGATGGGGGGGGGGGGGAGATATTTCTAAAACTACGAGAGTTAGACTCAAATAGTTGAATTTCTTGATAACTCGAACCGAAAATTGCAAACTACCAACAGAACTTCGTTAAGACAAATTTTATTTACAAATAGCAATGCAGTAATGAATTTCTTGAATTGTGCAGACAGGGCCAGTCTCCATTGTTCATGTATGGAGCGTTGACGTGTAGGTTACGGTATCACAATAGTATTATCATGCCACAGAAAAGTATTTTAAAATTGTTAACAATTAACTATACATTTAAACTGATAAAACAGGTTGAAGGAAGTGCAAAGAAAAAGGATGTAGCCAGTAATATATTGTCCACGATTTTTATAATAAAGTAGTTGCAAAAAAGAAAAAGAAAGAAAGTACAACGCCACACTATCCTGATTTTGAATCAGCCATGTGGAAATGTTCCTGCGAAAAGTTTTGATGTGCCTTACTCTTCTTAGTTCTGCGGCAGCTGATTGTAACACCATACCGAACCGACGTGAACCGCTGATTATGCCAGCCCAGGGTATAAAGGAGAAATCGAAGCTATGGACCGGCAGAATTTTCCTAGAATTTTTCCCAGACCTGATCCCGCTCAGGATTGCCTCCGGGCTCTTCGAGAATTTCCCTAACCCGATCTCCTAGCCTAGTCTCACTCAGGAGGGTCTCCGACTTTTCGAGGGGACTCCTCGCAGTCATTCTAGCACCTGGACGCCAGGAGGGTCAAATACACTCTTCGGTGCCGCTCCCCTAGCACCTGGACGCCAGGAGGGTCAAATAGACCCTTCGGTACCGCTCCCGAGCACCTAGTTACCCCAACACCCGGTTATTAGGAGAGCTTAGCCGAACTCGCCGACAACGATTCCCAGCACCTGGGGACCCGGAGGATTAAGCTGTGAATTAAATTTCCCTGCACCCGGACCACGACGCCGGCATAATTAAGCCCGTACACTAGGAGGTCCTGCCTAGCAATCCAGAGGCCGGCGTCCATAGACTCGCACGTTTGAATTGAGGGTAACCCGACGGGGATCATCGTCAACAAGAAACAACGGTTATTCAATCGAAATTCGTACCTGGATTCACAAAGCAGCTGGCACAGGTAAAACCTGCTAAACTCGCCGTCCGCCAACAACACACCTGCAGGCCAGGATAAATGCGAGTTGCACCAGGTATCCATATTATTTAACTTGATATTGCCCGCACTTTCAATAATTTAAAAGATAGAGTTCAATGTTTACGTTCCGCCATTAAGCAGATTTCGCTAAACTGTCATTTTATCTGTACAGGCCCAGCGAACTATCCACTGGACATCGGACATACTCCATGTATAGGCTGTCCCAAAAGAAGCTGACAGGGCCCGACTTCCAGCGAGTGAGACGCCCCGTTAAAAGAGTTGTATTAATTTTACAAACGTTATTCCATTTTTATTTCTTTGTCGGATTGAATACAATTTATTTAATTTGAGATGTATTTAGCTAAAAATATTATATAATGATGAAGTTTATTCTGTTTTCTTTCCTAAGTTACTAGTTGAATTTATTATTTGTATCTTGGCATTCTGAAGCTATCTGGGAAGCCAGTATCAGACTGGTAATTGTAGCGAATGGATTAAACAATTAAATTAAATTAAACTAGCCCGTCAGGCTACAAGGTAGTAGTAAGAAGCCAGGAAAAGGGTCTGACACTCAATGTTAAAAAGACCAAATTCATGACGATCACAAAATAGCAACAACAAGAAAATTTATGGGTTGGCGGTGAACAAGTGGAGAAAGTACAAAAATATAAATACTTAAGAACAATTGTCATCGAAAATAATGAATATACAGAGGAAATTAGGGCAAGGATTGGACAAGGATGGACAATGTTTAATAAAATGAAGAATGTATTATGCAGCAGAGACCTGGATCTACAACTTCGAATCAGAATGCTGAGATGTTATGTATGTTCAGTAGTATTGTATGGAATGGAAGCCTGGACAATAAAAAAACATATCAGCAACAGACTAGAAGCATTCGAGATGTGGACTTACCGAAGAATGCTGAAAATAAGCTGGTAGAAAGAGTAACAAACGACAAGGTGATTAGAAGGATGAGGAAAGATAAAGAAATATTAAACACAGTTAAAATAAGAAAATTGAAATATCTAGGCCATGTAATACGAGGAGAGAGAGATATGAAATGCTACAAAACATTATACAAGGGAAAATACAAGGAAAAAGAAGAAGAGGAAGAAGACGTATCTCCTGGTTAAGTAACTTGAGAAAATGGTATAACTGAACTGTTCAGATCTGCAACGTCAAAAATACGAATAGCCATGATGATAACCAATCTTCTAAGAGGAGATGGTACCTAAAGAAGAAGAATCCTCATATAATAACTGTATTAATCCGATGCATTTTGCAGGTATTCCATATAATTTTAAGATTTTCCAAATGTTCTCTCTACTGATGCGGTCAAACACCTTTTCAAAATCTATGTAACTTATGTAAATTTCATTTTGCGATTCAATTGTTTCTTCTATCAATATTCATATATTGTCGATATATGAGTGATTAGTTCTGAAACTGGCTTAATTTTCTCATAATTTTTGAGGCTATGCATAGCAAGGTTATCAGCCTCCAATTATTGCAGTTTTGAGATTTCCTTTTTTAGGTAACTTAATAATAATTCCTTCTGACCATTCCTTTGGTATTGCTTCATCCCTCCATATCTTTTTCAGTAGTTCATATAATAATTCTATTGTGTTATCAATATCTGCTTTTACAGCTCAGCCACTATCCATCAATGCCCGTTGCTTTACCATTTTTTAATCGATTTACTGCCTCCTTAATTTCGTATTTATTAAACTCTTGATTTACTATGCCCATTTCTTCTATTTCTGTCTCTTGTTGTTGGATCATTGCCTCTGCTGCTTCGTTTATGTTAGAAGTTTCTCTAAAATGTTCAACCCATCTATTCATTACATCATTCTCTGTTCTTACTGATTGCCCATGTTTATCATTCACCTGTCCACTATAATTTTCTCTAGTTCCTTTCAATTTCCGAATAATTTCATATTGTGTTTTCATGTCATTTTTAATTGCTGCTTCTTCTACTGATTGTAACATTTCATTGAAGAAGGACCTTTTATCTTTTCTTGCTGATAAGCTTTACCTGTTGATTCGTTTCATATTTTTGTTCTAAATTCTTTTCTTTATCTGTTCCTTCATATTGTATTTTGTCTTATACGATTTCTTTCTTTTATTAGGTTTTCTGTTTCTTGGGTGATCCATTTTGGTCGACTTTTCTTTCCTCTACCTAACACTGTATCTGCTGTTTGACACAGGGCTGTTTTGATTGTTTGCCAAGTTTCTTCAACTCCAAGAGTATCGATGTTAAGGTTTTCAGTTTTATTTCTTAATACATTTTGAAAATGTGTTCTATTTTGTTCATCTTTCAGCCTTTGTATGTTATAGTGTTTCTTGTGTAATCCCTTATTCCTATGTGCATTGAACTTTAATTTTATTTTTCCTCTAACTAGGTAATGATCCGACCCAAGGGCAGCACCCCTCATACTTCTGACATCTTGTAACCATTTCTGCCATTTCTTCCCTATGAGTACGTGGTCTATTTGGTTTCTTGTATTTGTACCCAGGGCTTTCAATGTTATTTTGTGGATTGTTTTATGTTTGAATAAACTTCCTCCAATTATCAAGTCGTTTGTGAGACAGAAATTTATCAACCTCTCGCCATTCTCGTTCATGCTCCCTATTCCTTCCGTCTCCATCACTTTTTCTCTTCCCACATTGTCACTTCCTATTTTCGCATTCATGTTATTTCATATTATTTTGACATCTCTTTTAAATTTGTGTTGTAATTCTTCAAATACTCCCTGTAACTGCTTGTAAAATTCATCTTTATTTTCTTCTGGGTTTGTATTTTTTGGGGCATAGACACTTATGATGATTATATTGTAAAATTTAGCCTTGAATCTAGCCCATATTATACGGTCTGAGACCCTTCCCATTCTAAAAGCGAGTTTTCAATTTCTGCTGCTATAATTATTGTTACTCCACTGTCATGTGCTTCTTCTTTTGTTTTGCCTGAGTGAATAATTACATTTTTATTTTTAGTTTTTAGCTTTCCACTTCATTTCCATCTTATCTTAGAGCCAATATAGTCAGTCTGTAACTTTCCATTTCTCTTCGGCTTGTTCTAATTTACCTGCTTGCATTAAAGTTTGTACCTTCCAACAACCTATATTTTAAACTTTTTTCATATTTATTTCTTGTGTTTGTACCTTATTTCTTTTACTACCTTTTACTATTTCTTCATTCCTAAATTTGTCATATCCTTATCCTTGCTATTGTCATCATCCTTACTCCTTCTCTTACTATGTTTCTTTACGAGTTTTTTTATACCAATTGTTGTGTTTTTGGTCATCTGTTTTTGTTTTTTTTTGTTGTTTCTTATTTTTCTGTTTAGTTCCTCATTTTCTACAATGTTTCATCACTTCTACTTCTTATTTCTTTAATTTTCCTTGTATTCTCTCCTTGCATCCCTATCGGTGCTAGTAGACTTTGTTCCCAGGTTTTGTTTTTCTTGGGTATTGCTCCTTTTCCCGTTTATTTCTTTAGGTGATTTTTCGTTTTCTTTGTCCATCGACCTTCCCCTTTTTTTATCCTGTTTCCCTTCTTCTTTGTTTGATTCAGGTTTTTGCATTGTCTTTTCCTTTGCTTTGTTTTTGCTTTCCATTTTTCTATTTTCCATTCTTCTCCATTCACTATTAATTTATCGTCAACCATAATGGCTCTAGTTCCTTTCTTTCTGGCCTCTAATACATGAAGAATTCATTTTTTTCTTGTCTCCCTTGTGTTTTTATCTAAATCTTCCCTTAACCATATTTCTGTTCCTTTCAGTTTTCTTGCATTTTTCATGATTTCTATCTTTTTGGTACGTGTTGTCAGTCGCACCTTAATTGTTTTTATTTGGGTCTCCTATCTGGTATATCATATCAATTTCAAATTCCATTATTCCCACTTCCAGTTTGTTGATAACATCAATAAATACGTTTTTTAATTTTTCTGCATTTTCATTATCTTCTTCTGGTACTGCAAAGATCACTATGTTCTTTCTCTTTCCATTATTTGTATTCTTGCTTCCTGTTTTTCCATTGTATCTTTTAACTTTTTAATTTCTTCCTTCTGTTGCTCCATCTTGTAACTCATGCCATCCATTTTGTTATCTATTTGTATTAATTTATTCATTATGTCCGCAAGAGTTATATTTTCTTCTCCTTCAGCCATGTTCACTGTTTAAATATCTCTTCGTTGTTTAACATCAATTTATTACTTTTATTTTAAACCTAAATGCGGCCCTGCCTTATTTACGTATTTAGCACTTATTTGTTTACTGCGCAAGCGGTCAACCTCGCTCGCCGTCGTGCACCGGCACCTCTTATCTCGTTTCGCGATTATTAAGATTTATTTCCTTCACGGAGTTTGTTTCCGTGTTGTTCTTGCCGTCCTCCAAAAATGCACCAGCAGGTGTTCGGGCCATCCACGTTTATCGCCTCCCGCGCATGGGATTCTTGCCCGTAATTTATAGCAGCGCCGGGTGCCTTGTTTGTTTGAATGTGTTTTATCCTGCTAAATACTCCTTTAAGCCACCTTTTATGCACTACATTACATTGTTCTTCAACTCGCCGTTAAACCACTTTTCGCCGCTTTAAACCTCCGTTTTCCCTCATAAAAATGCTCACAGAGTGACACTTCCGCACATGTAACCTCAACGCTTGGCACATCACAATGCATGTATAATCGATCCGAACGAACATTTTTCTTGAGCTTTAATCTATTGACTGCCATAATTTGTTTAAGCTTCATAAACACGATTAACATACTTCTCACTCTCTTCACCAGCTTGGTCACTTGATCGTCCCACTAAAGGTTCTTATCTATGTGGATTCCCAAATAACAATAACTATTCGCTGCTTGTATAACCGCCTGCACTGTATAGAATCTTCCCTGCTACTGACATGGATCTCATTAATTGTACCAGGTATGCTGTCCACATAACAGCCGAATGGTACCAATTTCGTTTTTGATAATGTTGACAGTCAAGACATTGTCCTCAAACTATTCAATAGTAATATAACAAGGGCGAGACATACTTACCGATAATTTTGCACACGCCAAGGGTCGAGTGCTCGTTGCAATGAAAACTGTCCCGAGGGCTTGCCCGAGGGCAACCAGCACGATGACTCTTGGCACGGGCAAAATTATATGTAAGTGTGTCGCCCGCGTTTATATTTTGAAGATTATTACACAAAACCTGTATACGAATTATGATTTAAAATTGATCTAATACTGCAAAAACACTCAAATGGTTTGTTTCTTACATTTCTATTTCCAATTATGAGACCATCCACGGGGTCGATAATCATCCCTAGGGAGCTTATCGCTTGGTAAGCAGCCCACGGGCGCTTATCAGGTAAGCAGTTCGGGATTGGTCGATTTTCAAAAAATGCATGGTTTGCATTGGCTGATGTCGGTCATGTGACAGTTGTGTGTAATAATCAAAAATATTACCTAGGTGCTCGCCAACAGTGTTCATCAGAGTTAACCAGATCTCACTTTCATAAAAGATTACAGTGTCATCGGCATAGGATTGAATACTTCCCCAAGTAACCAAGTTGAAGATATGGATGGATCTCTGCGGGACCCCAGATTCAACCTTCTCCGGCAGATTGGGAACTGGGAATAATCCGACCTTTATATAAAAAATCTGGTGTGATACACTCACACAACTTCCTTTTACAGTGATCTTATAATTAGTCAAAAATTTCATTTTTAATTTTTAAAAATTTGTCAAACATTTTCAAAAATTACAAATTCTACAAAAACGGTACAAAATAGAGCGTTAGTTGAAGAGACAAATTTTCTTTAGAATTTTAAGGTGAATTCGAAAATGTAATAATATACCGGGTGTTTTATTTAAAATAGGAGTTAATAAAAAAAACAAAAGAAACCCACTTTAGAAGTATTCAACTGGAAAATCACCTATGTCACATCAATACACATTAAAAATGTAATAAAAATGTAAAGTTTAAAAAAAATCGTTAGAGCCGTTTTTGAAAAAATCGAAAAAAACTGAAAAATCACAAGAGTAAACACCTACTTCCGGTTATGCGATTTTCTTCAAAAGCTTGCTGTCTCGTCTACATAGTACACAAAACGTATATATGAAGTTTCAACGCCATACCTCTTTTCGTTTTTGAGATATTCTGTTCACAGACAGACAGACACACACACACACAGACAGACAGACAGACAGACAGACAGACAGACCAATGAAAAAAAATATGTTTTTTGGGTTCAGGGGACTCTAAAACGTGAAGATCTGTTGAAAACTCAATTTCGAATTTTTGGGGTGAATCCAATACTTCCTTTATCGTAAAAGGAAGTAAAAAAGGAGATAACAAAGAATGTTTTAATTACCGTGGAATTACCCTGCTTAACATAATAGTCAAAATACAGGCTGATTCATAACTGGTTGAACAAAATGAACAGGTGTTTACAGCTTCATGGTTTGGTTAAAAAATGCGAAATAAAATTGTTGCCGATCGGGCTTCGTTTTCGAGTTATTAGACCTCAAAGTTAGAAAATATCATATGTCCCATTTTAAAATTATTTATTTGTTCAACAAAACGGATTAAATTAAACCAACAGGACCGATAAAAATACAATAGGAGTACAATATATGCTCAAAAAGACCACCTCCCGACTATTTGAGCTTTTTCGACTGCATTTTCAATAAAGCAGGTAATTGAATTTCACTTAAAATTTATTAAATGTCAACTTCACTTTTCTATGTCACATAAATCATGGCCTGGTATTATTTAAAGTTAAATATTAAAATCGTAACCGGACTCTTTAAGGTCTAATAACTCGGAAACAAAGCCTGATCGTCAAACATTTTATTTCACATTTTTTAACCAGAATATGATGCTGTAAACTACTGTTCATTTTGTTCAACCAGTTATAAATCACCCTATATACGAGCAAATCCTAGAAAAAACAATAAAAATAGTTATAGAGCCACAACTAGAGGAATCCTAAAGTGCATTTAGGAAAAGAGGAGGTGTTCAGGATAATATTTTCACGATAAAACAGGTAATAGAGAAAAGTAGAAACAAGATATATGTGGTGTTTTTAGACTTGGAAAAGGCAGAGTACCAAGACAGTCTATATGGCTAATAATACCCCTTTAATGATAGAAAACACTAAGAAGTTAGTAGATTCGGAAGCACTGGCCAATACACCAATGCGAAATTAAAAATGACTGAGATATTTACTGGACTATGTTTAATTATTAATCTATAGTTAAGTTTCCAAATTTTGTTTAAAAAAAAGGAGTTTGTAATTAGTTCGTTGGCTTGGGTTGTTTTAGAAGTGATATCAAATGTACGTGGAATCAAACAAACATTTAATTTCATTTTCCAGCATGTTTTATTGAATATATCTTAACACAAACTTAAATGGGCGAGAGATTCAAATTTACTATAAGAAGTATTTACCTAATTGGAAAATTTTATAAACCTGCAAATGACATTGTAAGGGCAACAAAGTTTCTTACTTGGTTATTAACTACATTCCTCACCGGATATTTTCTTTACGAATTATTTAATAGCTGATTACCTAAGTGATCTAAATCATAATAAATTTAAATAGTCTCAGTCCCCAAATAGTCAGCAGTACAGTAGTTCATAGTTTTTACAAAAACTTTTTTTTTTGTAAAGTCGGATTGCGTGATTTATAACGACGTAAACTCCACCCAAAAGGTTCCAGCTCTCCAACTCCTGATTCTACAGCCCTGGCTTCTTAAATCATATTTTTGAAATTTTTGTAGCGTTTGCCGTTTCAATTCTTGAACAATTTTATTTTAAATTAGAGTTTTTTGAATTCTCCCAAGTTTTTGAATTCGTAACGTGTGAAACTGACTTTTGCGCAATTGTACTGTGCAATCAATGCCGTTTCCAGTAATTTTATTACTGAATCAGTTTGTTAAATGCACTATAGTAGATGTGTCTGATGGCATGAGCAATATAGAGAAAAGCCAACACTCAATTTAGCTAAACATCAACGTGGGCTTTGCATGGCCTATGTTGCGCAGCATGTACTTGCCGAATCTGTTTTTGTGTGTGCATGAAATACATTTATTGATGTTGTCCTACCTAAGTTATTTATCGAAGTACAGTACTCAATTTTGGCTATATTATAATTCATGATACATTCTTGTTTACAATGTCATTAATTTTTATTTAACACAAAAATTAATGAACTTTCCTATGTTGCATATGCCATAGGTAACACATAAATAATAATGTGTGACTTTAAAAAATAAATTAACGGCTTATAGAATGTTATTCTAAATTTTTTCATAATTTATATTTACTCACCTCTTTTCTCATCTTCAGACATGAACATAGATAACATAGAAAAGCGTTTGACTTCACAGAGTCCTAGTAAATAGTCATATACAGGAACACCCTTTTCAATAAACGACTCTACTAATGTACGAAGAATTCCTCTAAAGATATCGTAATCCAAAGATTCTTTAAAAATTGTTGGAAACTTCTTCGGATTTATTTGTTTTAAGTACTCATACCTTATATCTGGTTTATCGTTTAATAATCTCCAGTCTATATTAAACTGAACCGAAGTTTCTGGCACAGAAAAGCAAAATGCAGCTTGTTCTGTACTTTTACTATTCTCAATTACATTTCTAGTTTTACAACTAATTTTGCTATTTAATTTTTCTTTTGCAAATTTTGATTCTTTAGCATTTTCTCTAAAGTCCCGTTTTTCACCTTCATCATAATCTTGTATCTGTTTCTCTATAACTTTAAAACTGTCGCATTTAATAATTCGACTGTCACCGTTTGGCTTAGGTAAAGGTTCTGCAATTTGTTGGATTTGAATACTTTTAGTTTCCGTTATATTACTATTTGCTGTTTCTGCATCTTGAATATTAATTCGTTTGAGAGGTTTTTTTGAACGTAAATGTGGAGGTTTATGTACGGTTTGGACTAACTCAATTTCATTTCCACTAGGCCAATAAGTAGCAACTTTAATGTTAGCCTTAACTTCAGATATAATAGGAATTTGTGTATTCTTTTCATTTTTTAACGATGTTGCTCCATCTTGATTTGACGTAGCATTATTCTCAGTCTTTGGTAATACTGCAATCTCTTTATTTTGACCTGCTAATGATTTATTTTCCTTTTGTTGTTGACGAGAAATAGTAAACTTTGATTTTGGTCGTTGAACTTCGGATTTTTTCATGCACGTCTATAAAAATTAAAGTTAACTTAATTATTTCAAACTATATCAATACATACTTCTTTGTTGAAGCTCTCCAATTTCTTTTCCAGCTTTCCTAGTGCTGCTTTTGATTCCTTGTTGTTTGGCTCATAGTCGAAAACTTTCAACAGATCCTCATGTGCTTCCGTCAACTGATTTAAAGCATCTCGAGCAGCTGCTCTCCTTTGATATGCTTTAACATATGTTTTATCCAACTGAAGAGCCGATGTGCTATCAGATTCCGCAGCACGATAACTACAAATTAAAGGCAATTATTTGCATTAAATAATTTTAATTCAATCTTACTCTTGTTTTTTCAAGTGGCACAGAGCTCGATTTGCATAAAAAATTGGGTCGTAAGCATAGCACTCAATTGCTCTCGTATAACATTCTATGGCTTCATCCCATTTTTGCTTTTGAACAAACTTGTTCCCCTACAATATTATATTGCATAAATAACAGCAAACAACTGTGATCGATCTATTTCATACTTTCTCTTTTTCATAAAGAGCTTGATCCTGAGCACTCTCATCGTATTCATCTGTCAACTCGCCAGAGTCATCGCTTTTAGTTGCTTCGTCAAGTTTTGCACATTCCCCTTCAACATCAAATTTTTCCCAGTCATCGTATGATTTTGGCTTTTTAGTTTTACGTTTTACTTTCTCCGGTTTAGGTTTAGCTGTATCTGAATGTTTTTTAATTTTACTCTTCGTAGGTAACGATTCCTACAGAAAGACTGTATAATATAAACTTTAGGATGCTTTGAGGTTATCTTACAGTTAAGTCGGTGGGTTCGATCCCTTTTGCCAACGTTTCCTCCTTGCGTTTCATTTCTTCGCCCCACTGCTTTAAATCTTCACAATAACTCAAAAAGTCAGTGGAATTATTGCGAAGTTGCATTTGCAATGCGAGTGGATCCATCTTTTCAAATATGACGTTTGTAACACTTCTGTTTGATCAAAAACAAACTTTGTCAAATCAGTGCTGCCACAATGCAAATTTTAAATTATTGATGCTGCAATAAATTGAATTTTACCCAACAATGTTGGATCCTTGATGTTTCCAAAAGAAATTTATTTATGGTTCCTGTCACAATTTTATTATTAAGAAATGTTAAAATAGTACAAATTATATCTTGATGTAAAGTACGTTTTTTTTCTATAATAACTGTCAAAGTGTTACAATGTTGGTAGATACGTGATTAAAACGCTAGGAAATTTCTATACCTCGTGTTGGTAGAACTTTTTCAAAATTATGGTTATGTGTCAATTTTGAATGTCAAAGTTTCTTAATTTGAACTCTTGACAAATTTCTTTTTTTAACATGGAATCATCATCATCAATAAATCGGATAAAAAAAGAAAACCAAGAAATATTTTAAATGCAAAAATGAAGCAAGCGATATTAAATTATGACATATCTGTCAAAATGACAATCATTTTTTTAGTGGAAGAAAAGAACTAAAAATCTATGTACCAACATTATTAAAACTAGGGACCCTGCAGGAATGCAACGTATCCCCTAGAAAGTTGACCTTGAAAATTATTATACCGGGTGGCCATAAATATCTGATATCACATTACCTTTGGAATCAACACCACTTTATTAAAGTGATGAATCCAACTAAACTAAATGTCATTAATGTCATCACAACTAAAATTCCTATCTATCAAAAATTATTACAGATTGCAATAAGTAATGGAGTTAGAACAGGATATTTTACTTCCTTTTACTACTATAAAGGAAGTATTGGATTCACCCCAAAAATTCGAAATTGAGTTTTCAACAGATCTTCACGTTTTAGAGTCCCCTGATCCCAAAAAACATATTTTTTTTCATTGGTCTGTCTGTGTGTGTGTCTGTCTGTCTGTCTGTCTGTCTGTCTGTGAACAGAATATCTCAAAAACGAAAAGAGGTATGGCATTGAAACTTCATATATAAGTTTTGTGTACTATGTAGATGAGACAACAAGCTTTTGAAGAAAATCGCATAACCGGAAGTAGGTGTTTACTCTTGTGATTTTTCAGTTTTTTTCGATTTTTTCAAAAACGGCTCTAACGATTTTTTTTAAATTTTACATTTTTCTTACATTTTTATTGTGTATTGATGTGAGATAGGTGATTTTCCAGTTGAATACTTCTAAAGTGGGTTTCTTTTGTTTTTTTTTCTATTTTTTTATTAACTCCTATTTTAAATAAAACACCCGGTATATTATTACATTTTTGAATTCACCTTAAAATTCTAGAGAAAATTTGTCTCTTCAACTAACACTCGATCTTGTACCGTTTTTGTAGAATTTGTTATTTTTGAAAATTTTTAACAAATGGTTAAAAATTAAAAATGAAATTTTTGACTAATTATAAGATCACTGTAAAAGGAAGTTGTGTGAGTGTATCACACCAGATTTTTTATAATCGAGTCATAGGCTAAACTGCAGTACTATCTGGGGTACATTCCCCTCCTCTTATTGCATTTTATTACATTATATAGGTACCAATATTTATCGTAATTGAAATATAATGCTAACCAACATTTATAAGTAGCTAATTCCATGGCTACCGGGATCTCAGATATTTATGGCCACCCGGTAGAAAAAAAATGTACTTTAGATACATAGTGGGCGAACCACTTACATCTTGCACAGTACTGCACCCACCATAGCAACCACAAAACAATAACTATAGCAACCACAGAACGATACCATAGCAACCATATATGTATTACTTCTACAGGGTGTCCCTAAAAAGGAGGTCAATCCATTAACCACATACTCCTTGAGCAAAAATATAACGATTTAACTCAACTTATCTATATACAAAGTTACTTAGTTTAGCCGCTAAAGGGCTTCAAAAACGATTAACTTTTTTTAATTTTTTCAAATAAGTCGAAAAATCTTTGATAGATTTTATTCATTTTTTGGCCATGTGTTTGTACCAGTAAACCACAGTTTTTTGAAGAATAAACCTTAATTTCTAAAATTACAGGGTGTTTAAAAACTTCGTCACAATAAATTATCCAGCCATATTTTTTAACCCCCTGTATAATCACTACCAATTTTTTTTCTGAATAGTTACTTTAATTTAGAAGCTATTTTTTCTCTTACAAAATTTTAGTTGGGTAACCGGTTTAGCCACAAAAAAATATTTTCTAAATTTCTACAAGCCTGAATCAGTAATTGTAACGTAAAACTAGGCTTGTAGGGATTTACAAAATATTTTTTTTTGGCTAAACCGTTCACCCAACTAAAATTTTGTAAGAGAGGAAATAGCTTCTAAATTAAAGTAACTATTCAGAAAAAATTGGTAGTGATTATACAGGGGGTTAAAATTTTTTAAAAAGTTAATCATTTTTAACCCCCTGTATAATCACTATCAATTTTTTTTCTAAATAGTTACTTTAATTTAGAAGCTATTTCCTCTCTTACAAAATTTTTGTTGGGTGAACGGTTTAGCCAAAAAAATATTTTGTAAATCCCTACAAGCCTAGTTTTACGTTACAATTACTGATTCAGGCTTGTAGAAATTTAGAAAATATTTTTTGTGGCTAACCCGTTTACCCAACTAAAATTTGGTAAGAGAGAAAATAGCTTCTAAATTAAAGTAACTATTAAGAAAAAACAATGGTAGTGATTATACAGGGGGTTAAAAAAATATGGATGTATAATTTATTGTGACGAAGTTTTTAAACACCCTGTAATTTTCGAAATTAGGGTTTATTTTTCAAAAAGCTGTGGTTTACTGGTACAAACACATGGCCGAAAAATGAATAAAATCTAACAAAGATTTTTCGACTTATTTGAAAAAATTTAAAAAAAGTTTATCGTTTTTAAAGCCCTCTAGCGGCTAAACGAAGCAACTTTGTATATAGGTAAGTTGAGTTAAATCGTCATAGTTTTGCTCAAGGAATATGTGGTTAACGGATTGAACTCATTTTCAGAGACACCCTGCATATTGCTAGCGCCTGTAAGTGGAGCGGTCACAACGTAAGTGAGACAGACAACCAACTGTTCTACGTACTTGGTGAGCTGTGCGCAAGCGTCGTCCGTGCGGTGGGGAAGTGAACTTCTCGCAACACTCATATATTTATTACTTCTATATTGCTAGCAGGGTCAGGGAACGGGCGAAAATATTACGGCGCCGATAGAGTCTCACTCTGAGTTCTACGCGCTCGTACGCATGCCTGAGAATTTTAAACTTGACCATTTCCCCACCGTGCGTACGACGCTTGCGCACAGCTCACCAAGTGCGTAAAAGAGTTGGTTATCTGTCTCACTTACGCTGTGACCTCCCCACTTACAGGCGTTACCAATACAGTAGTATTAAATATATGGCAACCATATTGTTACGATCCTGAGGGCCGAGGGATGGATGAGTCAGCAGCCTTGGCGATTAATACGCGAGCGCTCCAGAGCTTCTCGAGGCGGCTGCAGAAATATGAGTCACAGCGGTCGAATGCTCGGGAAGCGCCCTAGAACCAGGTGTACTGAATGACTCACGCTCGCTTACGAGAACAACACCTGCGAATGCCGGAGTGCATTCGCGAGGATTCTGGAATCTCCCCAGTGAAATATAAATGCGCGGCCTTCAGACCTGTAGTTCGGTTCGAATTCAGCATCAGAGCGGCGAGCACCCAGATAAATAAAACGCGTGAAATAAATAAATCCGTATGTAGTAGAAATACATCGTTAGTGTTTAAGAGTGATATAAATAAATAATAATAGTTGTTAGAAATAGTGCCGTAGTTTAAAAGTAATTTGTAATCTGCTTGATAGTTCGTTAGTGCTTGTAAATAACAATAATCGTAATAATTAATCCAATAGTGTAAATAAATATTTGAACCCATGTTTGTCGTATAATTTTAAATAACTGTAACGATAAGAACGTAACAGTGGTGTCAGGTGTGAGGTTTTGTACCGGGGGCTATAAGAAAATTATTGAACAAACATTAAATAAATAAATTGTTAACAAGTGCCGATAAAACGACGGTCAGATAAATAAATTTAAGTGGGTAGTGTGGATGCCTTTGACGAGATCTCAAAGCAACAAAATGGAAGCCCAATTAAGCCAACTTTTGCAACTGATGCAAGTTAGCCAGGACAAGGCGGAGGAACTTAAGAAAGAGATCCAAGTTGGCCAGGAAGAATTGAAAGACCTTAAGAAAGAGTTGAAAGTTGGACAAGATAAGGCAGAGGAAGCCGCGGAAGTACTTAAGGAAGAGCTGAAAGCCGCGCAAGAAAAAGCAGTCCAAAAACTCGAGGAAAAATTGAGAGTCACGCAAGAAGACCTCAAGGATGAACTTCGGGAAGATATGGAGAGAGCGTTGTCCGGAGTTCGGAGTGACATACTGGAGCTGCAGTCACGAAGTGGCCAAGGCCAACCAGCTCTCTCTGAATCTGCTGGCTGCTCTTCTCCAATTGCAGTGAATCAGCCTACCTTATCGCGAGTTGCTGCCCCTCAGGTTGCTCTGTCCCAAGATACTGCCCTAGTGAGGCCCGCAACATCTGGCTTGCACATGAAACTGCCCTTTTACGATGGGAAAACGCCATGGTCAACATACCTGAAGCAATTTGAAGCCGCAGCCGTTGCTAATAGTTGGGGAATGGCAGACAAAGCGACCGCATTGATCCTGACATTGCGAGGGGATGCTCTGAATGTTTTGCAAATGATTCCAGAAAATCAGCAGAGGGACTTCCAGCAATTGGTGAATCGTCTGGAACGGCGTTATGGCAATGGTCATCTTCAGCATGTGCATTGTGCCCAGTTGAAGAACAGAATTCAGAAGTCGGGGGAGACTCTGCAAGAACTGGAGGCCGATGTTGCTCGATTGGTTCGGCTCGCGTATCCATCGGCGCCGGAGGACTTCCTGGAGCAGCTAGCCGTCCAAACATTCGTAGATGGAGTTAAAGACGCCGATACTCAGCAAGCGGTACGTCTGGGGCGCCATAGGACACTGGGAGAGGCCTTAGCCCATGCATTGGAATTTGAAGCGGCAAGGACTGCCTCCAGAGGACATGGTCGTGTCCGCGGTGTCGCCACGACGGAGATGGCGCCTGAATCCATGGAGGACATGTTGCGACGACTTATAAGGCAGGAGACGAGGGAGAAGGGGCCCCGTTGCTGGAGCTGCGGAGAGATGGGTCATCTTAGGGCTCGCTGTCCGAAGAAAGGAGCCCGAGTGTCTGACGAGCCGTCGGAAAACTAATGCGGGTCGACAAGAAGGGGCGAGAGTCGACTCGTGATTGCCATGCCCCGGAGATTCCCATACATGTGTCGTCCGTGCAGCGCCAGCCTGATAGTCTCTTCATTGATGGGAAAATAAATGGAAGAGTTCGGTCTCTGCTGTTGGATACTGGAGCGACGAAGTCCATCGCCAGGTCTGACGTAATACGAGATGAGGGTGAGCTGCTGCCCACCAGGACACGCCTTCGCACTGCCACGGGAGGCGCAGTGACCACACATGGAGAGATGGATGTGAAATTGAAGATTGGGAATCAAACCCTCAAGCATCGGGTCCTGATTGCTGACATTGCGGACGAGTTCATCCTGGGAATGGATGTCATGAATAAGTGTGGGTTCACTTTGGACCTGGGACGCGGCGTGTTGCACGTGGGTGGGGAGGAGCTTTCCCTACACCCAAAAGAAGAGATCGCAGTACGAGTGGTATTGGCGGAAGATGTTACTCTGCCTGGACGAACCGAGAGGGTCGTGGATGCATACCTGGATGGCGATCTCCGGGGCAACGTAGTGCGCATGATTGAACCCGATTATGACAAGGAGCTCACTCATGGTATCCTGGTTGGGAAGACGTTGGTAAAGACTGGGCTTAAGGTCTCAGTAAGGATTATGAACGTCAACAGGGAACCAGCAACCGTCAGGAGAGACACAATCCTGGGAAGGTGCACACCGGTCTCCGCCGTTGTGAGAACGATCACTAGTGGCGGCGGCCGCAAGGCGAAGGACTGCCCAGAGGCATTAATTAACACCGTGATGTCTACGTGCAAGGGCGTGAGCCACCAAGAACGGAAGAAGATCGAAGATCTGGTGGCCCGGTACCAAGACGTCTTCGAGTGCGGAGATCATCCCAGCGGCCGTACCGACGTAGTTAAACATAAAATCAATACGGGGGATCCTCAACCGATACGCCAACATCCAAGAAGGTTGCCCCTCGCCAAACGGGAAGAAGCTGAGAGGATTGTCCAAGATATGCGAAACCAAGGGATCATCGAACCGTCCAGCATCCCGTGGGCCTCCCCTGTGGTTCTTGTCAAGAAGAAGGATGGCTCAACGAGGTTCTGTGTTGACTACCGACAGCTGAACCATGTGACCAAGAAAGACAGCTACCCTCTGCCACGAATTGATGATACCCTGGATACACTCTCCGGTTCTCGATGGTTCTCGACGCTAGACTTGAAGAGCGGTTATTGGCAAGTCGGAATGGAACCCGCGGACAGGGAGAAGACTGCATTTACTATCGGAACTGGGATCTGGCAGTTCTCCGTTATGCCGTTCGGTTTGTGCAATGCCCCCGCCACGTTTGAGAGGCTGATGGACACCGTCCTGAAGGGTCTATCTTGGCAGACCTGCCTGATATACTTGGACGACATCATAGTGGTGGGCAAATCCTTCAACGAGCATCTGAAAAACCTGGAGGAAGTGTTCGGTAGATTGCGAGGTGCCAACCTGCGATTGAGTCCAAAGAAGTGCCACATCTTCCAGAAGGAGGTACAGTACCTGGGGCACGTCGTATCCCGCCAGGGAGTAGCAGTAGACCCGAGTAAGGTGAAGGCAGTGCAGGATTGGCCAATCCCGAAGGATAAGCATGAACTGCGAAGCTTCCTGGGCCTCTGTACTTACTACCGACGGTTTGTGCTGGGCTTCGCGAACATCGCAAAACCGTTAACCCGTCTAACGGAAGAGGGACGACAGTTCGAATGGAGTGCTGAGTGCGCGGAGGCCTTCGAGACGCTCAAGGCTGCCTTAACCAGTTCACCTGTACTTTGCTATCCACGTCAGGAAGGCCAGTTTATCCTCGACACTGACGCTAGCAATGTCGGAATAGGTGGTGTTCTGTCCCAGGTCCAAGATGGGCAAGAGAAAGTCCTGGCATATTTCAGCAAGGTCCTGTCCAAACCAGAGCGTAACTATTGCGTAACCAGGAGGGAGCTTCTGGCAGTAGTCAAGTCCGTGGAGCATTTTTATAAATACCTGTATGGCAAAAGATTCTTGCTGAGGACCGACCATGCTGCTCTAAGATGGCTGCTGCAGTTCAAGAACCTTGAAGGACATGTGGCTAAGTGGATAGAGCGCCTACAAAAGTACTACTTTGAAATAAATCATCGACCTGGCACAGCCCACCGCAACGCCGATTCGTTATCCAGGAGCCCCTGCCCTGCGGACTGCAGCCACTGTTCGAGACTGGAGAGTCGTGCGGTACCCATCAATCGTACCACTGTAGTCGACGACTCGTGGGAGCTAGACGAGTTGCAGAACAGCCAGGAGAACGACCCCAACTTAGGCACAGTTATAGCCTGGAAGCGAGATGGCCGTCGACCTACCTGGCAGGAGGTCTCTGCCAGCAACCCAACGGTGAAGACCTATTGGGCGCAATGGGACTCCTTGCAGCTCGACAACAACGTGCTGACTAGAATCTTGGAAGACGAGGACGGTAGGGCAACGAGATCACAATTGATGGTTCCAAGGAGTAGAGTGGCCGAGGTTCTGCGTCACCTGCATGATGGCTCCTCTGGGGGACACTTTGGATTGAAGAAGACGTTGCAGAAGGTCCGAGACCGGTTCTACTGGGCGAGTTGCAAAGATGATGTCCGAGAGTGGTGCCGGAGGTGCGAAGCCTGCGCTACAGGAAACGGACCGGTTGGTAGACGTAGAGCTCCGATGCGGCAGTACAACGTCGGTAGTCCGTTCGAGAGGATAGCCATCGACATCGCTGGACCATTCCCCGAAACCGAAGCGGGAAATAAATACATCTTGGTGTGCATGGACTACTTCACCAAGTGGCCTGAAGCATATGCCCTTCCGAATCAAGAGGCGGGTACTGTAGCTGATGTTCTGGTGAAGGAGTGCTTTAGCCGTTTTGGAGTCCCCCTGGAATTACATTCCGACCAGGGCCGGAATTTCGAGTCTGGACTGTTCCAGAACGTTTGCAAGCTGCTGGGGATACACAAGACCCGGACCACTGCCCTCCATCCACAATCGGACGGCATGGTGGAAAGGATGAACCGAACCATGGGGAAGCATCTGTCCAAGGTGGTTTCCGAACATCAGCGTGACTGGGACCAGTACATTCACCTGTTCCTAATGGCCTACCGATCGGCAGTACAAGAGACAACCAACCACACCCCAGCCACGGTACTCTTTGGGCGCGAGCTGCGATTGCCATGTGACCTCAAGTTTGGAAGAAAGCCTGGCGAAGAAACGGCCGGCGAGGACTACGTGGGGAACCTGAAGAAGAGGATGGAAGAGATCCACGACGCCGTACGCCGAAACATTCAGGGTGCCAGCGACCGAATGAAGGACCGATATGATGCCCGCGCTGAGGCCGGTGGTTTCCACCCTGGCGATTTGGTATGGCTTCATAACCCCCAGAGGCGTCGTGGCCTCTCCCCCAAGCTCCAAAGAAACTGGGAAGGCCCCTACACTGTAGTTGCTCGACTGAATGACGTGGTATACCGAATCCAGAAACCTCCTCGAGGAAAGTGCAGGGTGGTGCACTTCAATCGTTTGGCCCCATATGCCGGAACGAATGAGGAAGTGGAGGCTGTCACGGAACAACCCCTGAGACGACTAGGGACCGGAGGAACCTCCTTCCAGGAGTTTATGGCCGCTTATGGGGGTACGAAGACTGCGCGATTCGGAGTCACTACAGAGGTGCAGCGTGACCTGTTCGACACCCTGCGGCAGTATTCCCTGGCACACTGCGTCGCCCAGGACCTCCGGATGTCTAGGGGGATCGCCGCTGCCTTCCGGGGAAAGTTTGGCCGGTTAGACCAGCTGCGAGAGCAGGCACCTCAGATTGGCAGAACCTTGCAGCTGAAGGAAGGCAACAGCTCCATTTATTACCTGGTGACGAAAAGGTTGTCTTACGAAAAACCTAGTTACCAGGAGCTCTGGTCTGCTCTTTTGGACCTTAAGGAGCAGATGGTGAAGAACGGTGAAACCCGGCTAGCGATGCCGAAATTAGGATGCGGCCTGGATTCGTTGGACTGGAGGGTCGTACGCAGCATGCTGGAAGTAGTCTTCGACCAGACCGGCATCCAGATCGAGGTCTGCTGTTGCAGCCCGGCGCGAAGCATTGAGCCCACGGTGGACTGCTACTTCTTCAACCAGTCCGTGTGCAAGAAAGGCACCGCCTGTAAATACCGTCATCGGATCCCCACAAGAGCGAGTGACAGGCACCCGACGCAACTCGTTCTGGGACAGAACGATCTGAGGCGGGGGCAGTGTAACGATTCGGCTGACGGTTATTTGCCCCGATGCCTCGATTATACTAGAAATTCCAGAGGCGGCTGCCAGCGCGTGAATCATAGGCCGCCGACGGGCGGCCTAGAACGCAGGTGTACGCGAATGACTCATTTTCCAGTCGATGCTAGAGCGGCCCTGACGCGACACGTCACTATTGCCGAGAACAACTGGAGGCTTCTGGAATAAATTACCGGCGTGATATATAAGCGGGCGGAGTTCACCCGCAGGGCAGTTCTGAAATAATTCTTCGACAGAGCAGTTCGAATTCAGCATTAGAGCGCCGAGCTCCCAGATAACGCGTGAACATAAATAACAGAAATAAACAACCATATATAATCGTTAGTGTTTAAGAGTGATATCAGTGGCGTAACTATGGGGGGTGATATGGGTGTCGGAACACCCCCCAGAGGCTTCAGGAATAACTGAAATTCATCTTAAACAAAAAATCTAAAATTACATTTTAGTAATGTATGATTGAATATCAATTATTACATTCGGAATTCGGACTCGATCATTTTTTAAATTTTGAATAAGTTGTCAGGACATTTTTAAATTTTACCAATATGCGACATTTTGGAGTATTTTCGATTCAAACATTCTGACTCTGCTTGTATATAGACTTTTCCTGTCGCATTTTCAAGCCCAATAGTTCATCAGTTTGTGTACAAGCCGTTATAACGTCCGCTGTAATTTTCTGTCGTTGATAATTACTTTTTCTGGCTTATTTGGCATTTTTAAGATTTGGCACACAGCTTTTCGCTAGAAGGTTCGATGAGCAGCTCTGGTCTCAAGCCATCTTATTTGCCCCTGGATTGTTTCGTCACGTTGAAGCGTTTTTGTTTGATCAAATTTGTAGCGCAGTCCATAAGAGCAAGTGTGAGATTTTTCTAAATAATTTCATTCCATCGCAGTCTTTCGTCGTAAGCTGGATAGCCTGTCGGGTTGCTTGAGACCGTTTATTATTGTCTGCTTCGGGATTGGCTGCAGGTGGTGAGGCGACAGAGCGCGTTGGCTTGGTTTCACGGAGTTCGTCACGAGCCGTCTTGGCGTTAGGTGGTGTTTGTTTGGGGTTGTGCGTGTCCGGTTTATTGAATGACCGCCGTTTTGCAAGTGTTCGAGGCCCGTTTGGGCCATCTTTCCGATACCTTAAGATTCAGTCTGCAGAACGGGCTAACATTTCGGTCTTCACCGTTTATCGTTGTTTCCCCGTGAGGATTTCACATCAGTTTCTGCCAATTAAGAAAATATTCGGACCGCAGGACACCCACGCTTATGGCTGAAGTCCGCTCGCTGCAGTGGCGGGCTCCCCGACAATCTCGACGCACCCCAGGCAAAACCAACCAATAAGGTGTGTGTAGCTTGTAATAACTAATCAACTCATTTGTTTGCTAATAATTTATGTGCCTATTTACTGAACGGCACCCCTTTTTGAGGTCGCCTGTAAACTAATCAATTTATTTGTTTGCTAATAATTCATGTGCCTACTTGCTAAACGGCCACCTCTTTTTGAGGCCGCCTGTAAACTATTTAACTTGACTGTGTGCTAACTTTCATTATCTCGCCTGTAGTTTGGTCGATTAGAGGTAAAGCGTCCCCAGCTGGGCTTATAGGTTTGGCCCTTTATTATGTTGTGTTTTCATTGTGTACGCTGACCAGGTCGGCGCCGTTGTACCTATTTGACCATGTGCTTCGACCAATAGATTGGTTTACTGAACGTTGCCTTATGATTTCCGCACATGTTTGTGCATGCTTATTTTCAGGTTAAATTATATACTGTCAGATTTATGTATGGAGCCTGGAAAGAGAGTTCTTAAGCGTCTTAGGTAAGTTAGGGCGCTTGTCGCTGCAGTGTCGGGAGTCCTGAGACTCTGCACAAATATTTTATCTCCGTTTAGCTTTGGATTTCGCCAAGGTGTAAAGTTGGAAGGTAGGCTCATTGATTTCCCGGGTAACGCCCAATTTATTTTGTCATTGTTTACCGTTTCTTAGGTCGTTGCCCGTAGGTAATTTCGTGTAAGACCACCCCTCGCTCTACTGATGTTTAGCCGGCATATCTTGTTACGGACAGGGCAGCGGTCCCAGGTGCGTTATCTGTCCCAATTTTGTGAGAATTATATTCCGCACCGGCCGTTTAGCTTTTACGCGATTTTTGTATGAGACGGCGCGGTGTCGTTAAAGTCAATTTAGACCGTAACGAAATACATCACCATGATAAACACCTCACACAATGGTTGCTGGGCAAGCACAAAAGGCGCGCTCTAACGTTGTATCCCGAATGCGGGGCAAGTTGAGCATTGTACTGCCAGATGCAAGCGCATAAAGCACCAGCCTCTACACCGTAAAGTAAATGAGGTTATCGATAATACATACATACATGTATTACTTCATTTCTTATTATATTGGTGTCAATTTAACTATTTTTTTACAGTCAAAATGACATTTAATATTTTCATAGGTTAGAGTTATTGCAAGAACAGGCACATCTTGCAATTTTGTTTTACAAGCAATCTAAGTTATTATTTATTTAGCAAATAATTATTTCTGACTTTTTTTGGTTCATAAGGAAATAAAATGCCACACTAGCTAATTAATTTACCTATTTAAATAAACGTCTGTAATATCACTTAGTAAATTCTTAAGTGTAACTAGGTGGTCTACACTACCAAGAAGTTAAATCAAGGCATACCGCAAGTCCTATAAAAATAAAATCAACTATACTTTATGGTACGCTCAATTTTTTTTTAATTCTTATTGTAATAAGGTTGATCACTCTCTCAGAACACCCCCCAGAGCAAAATCTTAGTTACGCCACTGAGTGATATAAATAAATAAATGTATCGATAGTTCGTTAGTGCCTGTATTAATTTGTAATCGGCTTGATAATTCTCGTGTGCTTGTAAATAACAATAATCATAATAATTCATTGTTGTAAATAAATGTTTGAACCCATGTTTGTCGTATAATTTTAAATAGCCCGAACGTTAAGAACGTAACAATATTTGTACTGTCAAAAAAATTGTGGAAAGGTCCTCCAAAATTCCAGTATTGCTACATCTGTACTGGGAAATGTACCTCGCATAATTTTTTTAGCAGTTGGAAAAAACAAATTGCACGAGGCTATGTCAGGGCTGTAAGGAGGGTGGGGTTCCAACTGAATCTCTAAATCTTGTAAAAAATCCAATGTTATGGCAGCAGCGTTAGCGATGCCATGCAAACCACTTCTTTCATATCTTGCTTTTCATTTCTTAAACAATTTCGGTAAAGCGACAATACTGTTCAGAATAACCTGTTCTGCGATTTTCCAGTGGATTAACCCCATCCCCCCCCCTCTCCTAATTTAGGAAATTGAACAAATCAAACAGTCTCAAATGAAACGAAAACAGTTTAATTCAACAGAGGAACAAAATATTTTAAGCACAGAATGTGTGCCAGGATATTAGCATGGTGTTACACTAATTTCAATTTTTTTTTTTTTTTGAAAATTTGTTGAGGAGCTAGGTTGTTAATATCATTCTCAGCAGAGCGGATTCAATATTAGGAATGACGAAGCTAATCTGAATCCCATGCAAAATTCAAAATAATTCAAGATTATATTTCCAAGTTACCGAAGAATTTTATTTAATTATTATTTTTACTTTATTCGTTTATTTTGGCGTATATTCTCCTGCTATTGACGATTCCAGGTTGGGCCGTGTCGATCTGGCTACCCGTCCATATTCAAATTGGGTGTTCAAACAATAACTACATAAGAGTTGGCCATGGACGAGAAAATTTCTGTCACTGTATACTTTAAAATTTATTAACTGTCGCCATTGTTATATGTATAATACAGATATTGCCAATTACATTATAAAGTGGTTGGTCAACTCTTATGTATTTTTTAATTTTAATGCCCTCGATGAATATTTTGCAAATCATTACTAAATTTTTTAAAAGTTACTACATGAAAGCTTTTTGCATCTCTTTACTATTTAAAAAATATCTTACAGGTATTTTTCTAATTTCTGCTGTGTTCAAAAGGGTAGATTTACGTGGCAGTGATGTGGCTTTGTCTGGGAATAAACAAACGTTTTAAGATTTCTACCATTTTATATGCGATTTATTTGTCCCCTAAGAGAATTGTCTATTGATTCATTGCAATACAGGTGGTTTAATTTTAGGTTCTCAGGGCGAGCTCCATATCGGAATGATACGCTTTTCCTGTTCGACATGTGGCTTAACATACGCCAATAGAAGCAATTTGAGACGCCATATGAAAAATGAATGTTTAAATGCAGTGTCTAAGTTTCAGTGCAATTTTTGTGGTCGGAGATTTACTCAAAAACATAATTTACAGACACACGAACGAAAGAAAATTTGCATTCAAAGGTAGTTACATTAGACGAGATATTATATGCTATAACAATTGTAAATGATTGGTTTATTTTCGTTGTAAACAAAATGTGTGCAAGTTGACAGTAATAAATGATGGATGCGTACGACTTTATTGCGTTTGTTACTGAACTAAAAATCACAAGTAGAATACAATTTGTTTAAAATGTAGTTTCCACTATTTAATATTCTCTTCTTTATAACTGTAGATTATAGAAATCGGCATGTAGTCTGTGCCGAAAGGATAAAAATTTATAAAATATTGCTGTTGTAGATTCTGACAAACCCTTCAGATGTTCGAAGTGTGATAAAGCGTACATGTATAAGTCGACACTTTTTCGACATAAAAAGTATGAGTGCGATGGAGTTGCCCGGTTCAGTTGTCCAGTTTGCAGCAAGGCTTATACTCAAAACAACACTGTTCGTCAACATATCCGTTCGAGCCATCCCGACTTTGCGTCACCATAAATTGTTGTCGTACCATATTTCGTACGTACTGTCAAAATAGATGACGATTTTCGTGTTGTAAAATACAGATGTTACATACATATATTCTTATACCATTAGCTGCTATTTATAACGGCCAAATTAAAAAATAAAGTTAGTCTCTGTTGTAAGATCATTGCTATTAACTGCCATAAAATTTCCAGTCAAGATTGTTTTAAAGACAAGGTTCATCTGTTCAACTTAAAACTGTCATACAGCGGGTGTTTTATAAAATCACCATACCTATGTAAGATGACTGTAGAAATTGTCAAAAATAAATCAATAGCTGTGTGAGAATACAAATGATTTTAGAATACGTTGTTGGCGTATGTTACAGATTACGTTACTATAAAATGCCTAAAATTTATAATTTGTTATTTATATATTTTCTAACTGATATTATACCGCCATTTCTAGGCCAAGGCAACATGGCACGATCTTGCAATTCCAAGAAACAAGTTACCATATACTCCAAAACGTCTGAAGCCTCAAATGGAATTTTATGTACTCAGTGCGGGAAGGTCAGTAATACACTTTCTGAGTTATTTTTTAATATAGTTAGGTTCAACTATTTCAGCCATATCGTACAAAAGGTAACTTGGTGAGGCACATGAAGTATGAATGTGGGAAGCTACCAACATTAAAATGTCCATTATGCGAAGTTTCTACTAAATACAAGTCAAGCATGCGGCGTCACATGGCAAATTTCCATGTTGATTACGATTGTACCTTCACGGAGTAATCGTGTAAAAATGGGTCGTATTAAAGATTTTAAACAAGCATTTTAGCTGTCTTTATTTTTTTCTCTAATTAATCTTAATATTTTCTTCACAAATTAGCAGCTATTTTTTAGATTTTATAAGTTAAAAGCAAATATTCTTATAGTTCTAATGCTTTATTTTATTTTCTTAATAAAAATTTTCTAGGAGATGAAGTGCACGTCTGTCCCCGATGCGGAAATGTGTACAAAGTGCTAGGATCCTTGAGAAGACATCTTAAATATGATTGCGGTCGAGTACCGAGACCTGTTGTTACTGGATATATCGTATCACCAGCAGGTTACGTGTGTCAAACCTGCAAAAGGACTTACAAAGGTTTCGGGTCCCTAAAACGACATTTGAAGTATGAATGTGGAAAGTTTCCTTCGATTCAGTGCCCGGTGAGTGGGTGCGACTACAAAGCGAAACTTAACGCTAGAATGCGACAGCACATTAGGATGGTACATAAATTAGAATGTTAATGTTTTCCATAATATGTGTATTTAAAGACTTGAATGAGTTCACGCCGGAACGATATATACACAGTTCGTACATTTTTGAATGTGCTTATTTGAACGTATGGTATGTTTTAATAAGTGACTATGTGTACATGTATTATGTATTAATAACTTCATATAGTTGCATTCTATATGGTATGTGTGTTAATAGTTGACAATGTACACATAGTATGTTTCTGTAATTGTTGAAATTTTTATTGTTTTATATTTTTTCCCATTTTTAATTTAGTAAGTAATCAAAGATCGACATACTTATTTCAGTGATATTTTTAACATGCGCAGTACTTTGGTGATAGTTCAGTTTCTCTTTACAGGATGCGAATCTTGAAGTCAATATTTGATTAAAATGAAATTCATTTCTGACAAATAAGTGGGTTCTATTGACGTATATGAGTTATTAATTATACAGGATGTTTGTAAAACACACCAACATACTTCAGATGGTAAATATTCAGGCAAAATAAAATTTTGAACCATTTTGCACTTGCACAATTTCTTCAGAATTCGCTGATAAGGTTGGTGCTGTAACCCGATATATACCTATGCCGTTTGCAAACAACCTGTATGCTTAAATTATTAACAAGTTCATATATGCTATGAAATTGGTTTTCTTTCTGGTGACAGTAATTACTAATTTTTGTTAATTTTGTGCTTATATCACTCTGGTGAGAATGTGTTTAGTTCGGAAATTAAGTAAAATTTCGTAGCGTCGTTTTCTTTTTATTTGTCATTTTTTACTTTTACTTCTAATTTTGAAAGCAGTATTGTTGTTTAAAAATAAATATTAAATATTTACATAAAGAGTGTGTTTCTATCATTTACAAAATCTGGCGATAATTGACAAATCAGAGGAAGTTTGGCATTGGCAGATAAGAAGTATAATTCAGAGTAGAAGCGGGGAGAAGGAGGGTAGTTTGAAGGGAACAACTCGTTGCAACAATTCCTCGTGTATTTCTTTCGAATACTTTAACACCATTTCAGATTCTGAAATACAAAAATAATTTTTATTAACGTGTTAATTTTTATCCGCACAAATATTCAATCATGATATCTAACGAAAAAAATTTTTTGCGCATGGCAATAACTTACTAATGTTATTCTGTAAAATATCGATAAATATATATTTTATATGGAAAAAGTTTCATCATGTAGAAGGCTACTACAGGGACCAGCAGAAAAACCGGACGGTTTTGAAATGGTTTTTACGTTTTTTCTATTTCAGGTTGGCGGTGTAGAAGAAGACAATTGGTTGCTTCAATCTACGCCATTTAATTTAGTGACAGCTAAAATGCAGCAGTGGAACCCAAGCCACCGTGCTTTCGCAGTAGAAACCTACTTTAAAACTGGCTATTCTGTAGTCAATACTCAGCGATTGTTCCGAAGAGAGTTCAATATTGATCGAAATGCAATAATGCGCTGGGTCAGAAATTTTAGGCAAACATCTTTGGCTGCGAAGAGCCATACCAAACGACATGGTACTGAGGGCGATGAGAAATTTCCGAACACGGCTGCAGCACTGTATCAGAAATGGTGGTCGTTACTTATCAGACATAATTTTCAAATAAAGTAAATAATGTTGTAATTTTGTAATTTTTGCAATTAAAGATATATTTTAGTAAATGGCAATTCTTTTTCTCTCATTTTTCGTAATGTTGTTGTAATTTTGTAATTTTTGCAACCATTTCAAAACCGTCCGGTTTTTCTGCCGGTTCCTGTATTAGCATTCGCTTTAAAAAAATCTGTGTATATTTTGATGTTTTTTTTTAATATAATATTTATTGATTATTAGTAAAGCTTAGGCACTTCATTCCATTTAGGAACATGGCCTGAGACTAATTATTAGTAACTATAAAAAATAGAATTTGGTAAAGTTTATGGATCTCACGGTTAAAGGTGAAACTAAATTTTAAAATGACTTCCTCAAAATGGAAAATTCTAGTTCACATATATATTGCTGTATGCGCAGTACTCATATAGCTACATTGAAAGTCGATTTTATTTCTATCATTTTGCACACAACGTAGCTTTCCAAAAGGACAAATAATTTATTTATTTCAGTATTATACATACTGGCTGTACTGGGCAGTAACAATCTTCTGATAAGAACTATTTAAAATGATTGCAGTTGTAAGCGTTGTAACTAATTATGGTGCAGTTAATTTACAATAATAGAGTGTGGTTTTAGTTAGTATTTGATATAAATTTGTTACGCTCATTTTGACATTTTCCTATTTATTGATTGAAATAAATTAGTCAGATTTGGTTATTTGCTTTATTTTCCTAAATGATACAATACTTTACTTTGGATAGGCAACTTTGTTAACATCTACCTTTAATTTCAAACTTAATGCTACACTGCTGTTATCAGTTCAGAGCACTCTGCATTCTTTAGTTTTTACATTGGCCAACTTTCCAATTTTTGGGAATTTTGATAAGCTGAATTGGGCTGGTTTGGAGCATTTTTCGGCCATTTCCTGGCAAGTCTTGCGTTGTGAAAGTTGGAATCGCTTCCTCTGGGGGCTGGTCTCGCGGCTTTTGGAAGCCATCTTCATAGTTGGAAGGATTTAGAGGCTCCGCATCCCCTGCTGGAATGTTCGGAGATTGGTATTGGTGTCTCCGGCATTCGTTTCGTCACAGACGGATTTCTTGGAACGTTCACACTTCGCACGCTTAGCTTAACGAGTTGGCTGCACAACATCTTAAGTTTCGTACATGGTGTTTGCCTACGTTTCCCTCTTTTGAACGCCGTAATCTATTTGGGAAAATTTGTATGTTTAGCCATTAATTTGGGATCGCATTATGGATTGCATTTGCTGCTGAGTTTTGGATCCACCCAGGAAAATGTTCGTAATATGGATTTGGTTCGCTTACCGTATTTGGTGCTTTGTGTAATTGGTACTGGCATCGTCTGTTCGCCACCCTCCCTGCGACGCTCGCAATGCTGTCGGAAGTCGGCTCCTTGGCGCACCAGATGCTTCCGAGCTTGCTGTTGATTTGCGCTCGACCCTGGAAAACAGCATGCGTGATTCGTATGACTTTTACTGAGGTGTGTATACCTGAATTAGCGTATTAACTGCTCTGCTAATTATAGGCATTTCGTATAGCATGCATATTGTAGGATTATTTGTGTAAATTTGTATTTGAGAAATGTCGGTCGAATTGAAATTTATTGTGTATATTGCATTTGGGCTTATTTTATTGATTTGTATTGCACTTCGTGTAATTTCAGAGTAGACTATGTTCATGGTAGCTGTATTAGCCATGCTCGTGATATTAGATCGTAGATATTTTTGTGTTATCGAATGGCTTGTTACATTTAGGTTTGCTTACCGTTAGTTAGTAGTAATTTGTGTTGGAGGCCTTTTTGCTCTGTGCCCTGTAACGTAACAAAACATTCAGTTGTGCCGTTAATTATTCTAGGATAGATTAGCTTACCTAGAACACAGATTAATTGTAATTTTATGCAACTTCGGTCACTGCTTCTCACTAGCTTCTTTGCAGAGGTTAATCTGTCAAATGTCATTATTAGGGTGTTGGTCGTGTCTAAAGAACCGCTCACGGTAGCCTTATGCTCAATATTTTGGATTTTCGCAATTTGATTATCGGCGATTTATAAGTCTAGCTTTTGTGAGGAGCATAATTCAAGCCATTGCTTTGTTCAATCATATAATAACTTGATGCGTTTAAAACAGAAACCGCCACGCCTGTATGATCATAAAATCCGTAACAGCGGGCTTCGAGCCTTTGAAATTTTGTCGTTACATTAAAATTATAAGCTAACATTCGGGGTATTATTTAGCCTTTCGCTTGCATAGCTCTAGCTTCGTCACACCCTGCTTCACAGGATGTGGACGAATTATTGTGCCGGTGCTGCTACTTTGGTTAGCAACTCGTTTGAATATTTACGATAGTTTACATTTGAAGTTTATTGTTTAGCCCTCGACTAACATATTTATGCTTTTTTTTTAATGTATTGATGCAGTACCTCTGACTATTTTTTATGTGTTTATTGTTGGTATACCGATTTGTATATGGATATTTGTTATTGCTATATTGTTTGGTCTTGTTTGATTTTGTGGTTGATTTTGTATGTGACGCACTATAGTACCAAATTGAATAAAGCTGTGATATTTTTTATTGGTCGTTGCTATTTTGTTTATCATGCTGGTTTTTATCTCCGACCTTGTGAACGGTCCGGCACAAGGATTAGATCTGAGTCGAGGACCTGGTGCCCACTCTCTTCGTATTTCGTTTGGTATTTCGTTTCAGCATAGTTGGAACCCCGACCCTCGCGACTAGTTAGCCCATTAGGCCGATAGTTACCAGCCGGCAAAATATCAAGTACAACTTTCGCTAAAAGGTAAGGCCGACCCTCTATCTTCCGTGACAAAGCATGAGCAAAGGTTTACATTAGTTAACAATATTACAAACAATAGAAGTTGGTTACATACTTTTAGGATCAGCACTCGTATAAGCTTCCAGGAACTATATCATGGATCGAAAGATACAAAACGTGGCGCACTCAATTGTGGCCCACCAATTACGGAGGTGCTATTTTAATTAACGCCAAATTACAGAAGAGTAACAACCCACAAAATAAAGTATGCTAATTACAAGGAAGTAGCAAACAAGCGCATTAAGGATACTAATATACCAGTGTGCGGTGATGCCGCAAGCAAAGCAAATCGCAGAGAATGCCAAATTACAATGTTGACGCAAGAAAGCAACGAAAGGATGCTAATTACAGCTTTACGGTGATGTTGCAGCAAGCGATATATAACATGACAACACATACATCAGAGCAAAGTGTTCTCCTAAATGTACAGTGATTTCTAGCTAGTAGTAGTAGTAGTATTTTTGGGGAGGCTCATGTCTAGCAAGTAGGTCTTTATAGGCCCGTTTTGGCCAACCCCACGAACAAGGTTTAGGCATGCAGAGTACCAGATACCTTAACCCTACTTAGAATTTTGCCGAGACTAAGGAGTTCCACTTCAGCAATGGATCTTTTACATGCTACCCATCGTAGTAACATGGGACCCACGGCTTTACATCACTCTGAAAGATGGCATTCTGTAGAAGTTTTCATCCGCATTTTTTTATTTTTTTAAAATCTCACCGGGATCGCGGATCGCACTCTCTCGACCCTTAGATCAGTAGCCAGAATGCTTACCACTGAGCTATGAAGCCCGGCGATTTCTGGCTAACTCAAAGGTGATGCCAAAGAAGTCGGTAGCTACAAGTTTAACTAACGGGAACATTTATGCAAATTCGTTTTACCTTGCTCGACACGAGATCGTGAGCTGGTGCTCCTAGAACCGCAAGACAGCGTTAGCGAAGTAAAAGGCAGCAGGCAATTGTAATCTCGACGAACACCTTAACGGGGCTGCATTCAGGGACTTGGAAAACCGAAGAAATGGTTACAAATTAGTAGCACTACACGAGGTGCTCTTACTTTAATAACTCCAAGTCGGCTCCGAATTCCACGAAATACTAATGCCTAATTCTAATAAGAAACGACAAAGAGAAAGTGCACACATACCTTCAGCTTACATCTCGAAGACTTAAATCACGACGCCAGAGAAATCCGAAATCAAATACAATTGGTAATTAACTCCCAAATATCTTCGATAATTCAACCATACAAATCCGCAGTATCGCGAGAGGGCTAGAACACTATTCTTGTCCTGTAAGTCACTATAAACCAACTCTAAACTAAGGCAAACACTAATACAAAGTATATACTTGCGATTAAGTCGTAGACGCCAGCAGAAGGGAACGAAGGGCAAAACACATTGTCGAATGTGTGCGGGAAAAACAAATGAATGCTGCTTGGCCTAGCTACGCATGACAACGGATCTATAATTTGAGGTCAGCGCTTCAAGGAACGGTCAAAACCTATTCACGATTCCAAAATTACAGCGTTCGGACAGGGGTGTCCAAAACGCATAAAGGAAGCGAGGCGAACTAAAAGGTTAGCGTTATGCTAATTAAATGTAATAAGTACAAGGATGCACTTCTCATGCGACATTAAAAACATAAAATGTTTGGTTGAAGATGAGAAGAAACCGGGAAAGGCGATTTCTGTGTCCCAATTGATTATCTGGATAACAGTAAACAATAACTTGACAATACTCCCTAAACGATGGGTGAACACAGCCCTGGCTAACTCAACGCCTCGGCAGATTATGGCATGAATAAGAACCAAGCGGCGATTTTTTAAGGTGATTCACAACAAAAAAAGCAAGTCTAGCTAACAAATCACTTCATGACCTACCTTGGATGTTATTATTTCACAAGCCTAAACAAAAAAAACCAAATAGGTTCATTGAGGGTCATATGAGCAGATAAACAAATAATAATCATAAAAATAACAGTAGCTGTAAGGAATTCATTTAATTAGCACTAAGATATGTCACTAATATTATGCATTATATTAAATACGGGAGACTCTACCAGAAATAACATAAATATTTAAATTCAGGTAAAACCTGGAGCACTACAGCAACAAAATTACTAACAAATTGTAATGGGTGCCAACTCCAAAATTAGTATGTTAACCGTTACACATTTGGTAACAGAAAATATTTTAAAGATAAGATACCATGCAAACATCCTAGCAACTGAGCTGACAAAAACGCCTTTATCGTAGTGCTATGATAAAACTTTTAAAATGCTTACTTTGAATTGAAATGTCTTGCAATTGAAGTCGAGCAAAATAACTGCACTAGTGCGACTGATAAAATACGCTAATAGGTTACTTTATCCAGACGTTATTGTAACCAAAGATCGTTGTCGCAGGCTAAGTTACCTGTTCAGTCAACAACAAGTCACTGAAAGTTAACAAAAAGAGCGTGTAATTACTGCGTGGCTATCTGGAACGTTTTGACAAAGGCTACACAGCGTCGTAATTTTGATACTAGATTTAAAGAGCGTTTTAGCTCATTTTAGATTCACCAGATTCAAAAATCGAGTATTGCCCAACATATTTACGAAAAGAGTCATAGTATAAAAGAGGATGACTTGGCCATTTTTAATAACCGAGATAATAAACTTTTGAACAAAGATGGTGGACCTATACCTTCCTCCAACTTGTATGATTTATTGAAGTTACATTGACCGTTGGCCATGTTAATTGGCCTTCGGCCACGCCCTCCGGGCCAGACAGTATATATAGCTGTAAATTGGGCGAGAATCGCCCACTTCTATTTGTGATTTGCTCACGAGTATGTCGTTGCTATTTTGCTGTGTAAGTTTCTTTATAGCTACTGATGATGACAGCTTAGCTGTCGAAATACGTATTTAGCAGTTGTTAAATATTTGTGTGATGAGGGGGTTTTAACGAATTGTGAAGGCACTGAAGTTTAGCTTTTTACCACGAATGTGGATTTAGTGCGGAGGCCTGTAGGGCCAAGGCAAATAAACGACATGATTGTGATATTTTCAAACCACAGGTTCCAGCAGTGTTTTATTCAGTGCCTTGGTATACAAACTACTATTTATCTAGATTTTTTTTATTAGATTGCAGACATTTACACTGCTACCCTGGTATACGCTTATATGATATTATATTTTTATATCCAACTAATTATTAGCAAGTAGTCTAGCTTTTTACGAGTAGATATATTATGAATACATTACACTTACCTGAATCTCTAGGAAACGTAAGATACGCTGATATACTAATTGGGAGAGGCGAAACAATGGTTGTATTTCCTTCAGAACTGCATTGTTTGTACGTCTGGCTGTCCACGGTTCTGTAGTTCTTCTATTTTGCCTGGAACTAGTGTGGTGTGGTCAGCATACCTCAGGTTAGTTATTTATGTCCTCCTATAATTACGCCACCCTGCCATTCTTCCAGAATTAATCTCAAAACATGATCGGTATATGCACTAAATAACCATGGTGAACGAACTCACCCTGCTCTAACGGCTTTCATAATAGCAATGTTCTGAAAACTACTCCATTTGTTCTAACCACTGCTCTGGTGTCTTTATACATAGAGGTAAAAAAACAATACATTTTTAAACATTGATCAAATCTCAAGTGGTTGGTCTATTAAAACTGTTTCAGAACTATTAAATAGTCAATTCGATAGGATTTTTAGTGCTGTATATATGTTAATAGCAGCACTTTACAGAAGTACCATACCATCGATTGAATTTGGTTAATAAAAATCAACGATTCCAGAGTAACTATTTGATTTTGCTTTAAACTTAATGGGTCCGAAAACAATTGTTGAAAATGAACTGACAGATATAAATCAATTAATGAATGACATTTGTAAAATTTAAGCAGCGCCGCCTACCCACGAATTACGTAATTATTAAATCATTACTAAGCTGGAGTCGTTGATACTTATTAACCAAGTTCAAGCGATGGCATTGTAGTTCTGTAACGTGCTTCTAAGAACATATTATACAGAATTAAAAAGCCTATCGAACTGACTATCTAATAGTTGTTAATAATTCTAATAGTCCAACCAGTTGAGATTTGATCAGCATTTAAAATATATCGTTTTTTTTTGCCCACTGTGTATAGACGTCTAAGGAGTTTCAATTAGATGACTTGATACGCACATGTCTTTAAGTACTGACTACAGTCTGTTCCAGTTTAAAATTATCGACGGCTTTGGAGTAGTCTATAAAGCACAGATAGAGAGGAGTATAGTATTCTCGTGCCTTTTCGATGAGTTGTCTGTCATTTAGGATGGGCTCTCTAGTGCATTGTTCCCTTACGAAAGCAGCTTGTCAGGAGAGAGTTGTCACGCTTGGTAATTATTTAATCCTTCACACACCATAAATGTATTGGCGTCTGTGATATAAAAGTTATCAGCCAGTAGTTATTAATATGTTGCTCCTTTCTTATGTAGTGGTAGTAACAGACGTTGTCTTCTGTCTTCTCGTCAATCGTACGTAACCCAGATATGTTGGCGGCCATATCTGGTATAAGGGTTGTTAGTTCTCCCTGTTTTCCGCGCAGCATGACGGTTTCTGAAGGTACTCTGTTTCAAATCGCTCCATTAATTTCTTCTGGAAGAATATCAGGTTCCATTTCAATACATGGATATTGATTCGTTTTTGATTTTTCAAGGGGATCTGCATATAGTTTACCACAGTACTCTTTCCATGGTTGTATTATTTTATCGACATCGCAGCTTAAATTTCCATTGATAACCTTAATTGACCAGTTACGGACGTTTAAAGCTGTTGCAATTGTTCGTCTGGAAGACCTGTTTTCTTCAATTTTCTGCTGGCAAATATCAGTTTAAATGCTTCAGTAGAAATCCAGAATTGTTTGGTTAGAGAATGTAAGAGCTTTGTGATTGTCTAATGGCTTCTTGACATGTCTAATATACAAGACGTACGTAGCCTTAGAGGCGCGGACTGCGACTCAAATCATTTTTTAGTGCGCGCTAAATTTAAGCAAAGAATAGCGGTAAGGAATGAAGGAAATGGAACAAAAAATATAACATTCAATATAGAAAGTCTGAAGCAAAGTGAACAAATCGCAGCAAAGTACATAGAGTCAATTTCAGAAAAAAGTGAGAGCTAATGATAACAAGCAAAAGACAGTTGAGGAACAGTGGGAAGAGATAAAAAAGATATTAATCACAACCTCAGAAGAAGTACTAGGAACCAAAAAAAAAAAAGATACCAAAAACAAACGGCAGTATGATGCCGAATGTAAAAAAGCAACAATAGATAAAAATGAAGCAAGACTGATAATGCTAAATGGGACGAATGAAGAAAAAACAGATATACGGTGAGAAAAGAAAAGCAGCCAAAAAATTTTTCAGGGAAAAGAAGCGAGAATACGAAAGGAAAAAACTGGGAGTGATAGAGGAGATGGCGAAAACTCATCAGACCAGAAAATTTACAGCGAAGTGGGGTTTAGAAAGAAAGGATTTCAAGCAAGAGTAACATTTTGTAGAGATGTAGAAGAGAATCTTATAGGAAGCAGGCAAGAAAGTGTGAACAGATGGAAAGAATACTTTTAAAAACTATTAAATACAGTAGAAGAGGGTAGAGTAGAAGAAAGTCAAGAACAAGAAATTTCATACCAGGAGGAGAGAGACATAGAACCACCTACAGAAGAAGTTGTGGATATTATAAGAAACCTCAAAAATAATAAAGCGCCGGGGGAGGACCAAGTTGCCTCGGAAATGGTAAAATACGGGGGCGATGATATCTGCAGAGCAATGTACCAGTTAATCAAGAGTATATGGGAAAAGGAAGAATTGCCAGATAAGTGGAAGGTGGCTATAACCTGTCCCCTACATAAGTCAGGAGATAAAACGGTGTGTGAAAATTACAGGGCAATAACCCTACTTAGTATAGGTTATAAGATTCTAAGCGCAACAATAATCAACAAGTTGATACCAATAATGGAAAGAGAGGTGGGAGATGAGCCGTGAGCTTCAGAAAGGGTAGATCAACGACAGATAATATTTTCACATTAAGACAGATATTAGAGAAAAGTTATGAAAAAAACGTCACGATGGCAAAGGTGAGGATACAAGGTATTGCCTCACAGGGGTTTAAAATTAAAGAAGGACTGCGGCAAGGAGACCCGCTATCAACAACCCTGTTCAATATGGTTTTGGAATGGGCAATCAGGCAATTAACGTTGAATAGAACGGGCTCTATCTTAAACAGGTCAATACAAATTCTCGCTTATGCCGACGATCTGGTGATCATAGCTAGAAAAAAGACAGATCTGTAAACAACGTACAGTCAACTGAAGGAAGCGATAAAAACGCAGGTCTAAAGATAAACCATAAAAAGTCGAAATTTATGATAACGTCGAGGGGGCAATCTAAGGAACAAAACCTTACAGTAAATCAGCAAGTATTCGAGAAAGTAAAAACATTCAAGTACTTAGGTGCAACGGTAACCGAACAGAATCAAACAGATGAGGACATAAAAGCAAGGTTAACGGCGGGGAATAAATGTTATTATGCACTGCAGCAGGTCTTTAAATCCAAATATATATCAATTAAATAAAAAATTACGGTATGTAAAACAATAGTAAGACCGGTAGTTATGTACGGGTCGGAAACATGGACGTTGAATAAAAAAGACCAGAACGCGCTTAATATTTGGGAAAGGAAAATCTTGCGTAGAATCTATGGTCCTATTATGGAAAACGGGGAATGGAGAGCTAGGTATAATTTCGAACTAAGGAATCTCCATGACCAGCCAACGATTGTGAATGAAATAAAAAGTAAGAGAGTGGGGTGGTTGGGGCATATGAGTAGGATGAGTGCAACAAGAGGGTGTAAGACCATCTGTAAAGGAAATTTTGAAGGGACAAGCGATCACGGTGGATAAATAATGTTGAAAACGACTCAAAAGTGGCGGGTGTGAGAAACTGGAAAACAATATCAGGTGATAGAAAAATATGGAGAAAAGTAGGAGAACAAGTAAGGGAAGCCAAAGACTAGGCATAGGAGTGACTAGCCTATCCTGAAATGAAAGAAAAATAATCTGGAAGCTCATCTGAGAGGCCATGGCCCTTAACGGGCTGACAAGTGCCAAGGAGTAAGTAAGTAGTGGCTTCTTCAATTCGAGCTTGTAAGTTTTTCAATTAGGTGTTTGGAGTATTATCGTTTTGTGAGTAAAACGTTTCGAGAAAGGCGTCGGTCCTTGTACTCTAACGTCGTCTGATAAGGATATAATCGATCTGATTGCGATATCGAGCTCGAGGAGGCGTCCAGGTGCATTCTTCTAAGGTGCAATGTGAAGTTTTTCGCATATACCATATGCTTCGACTGCGTTTCTCAGGTGATGGTCTTCTGTTGTGGAGCCGAGTTTAGCGTTCCAGTACCCTACCACTATTATTAATTTTCTCTTTGAGATTTGTGCAATTGTATTTGTTTATAGGTTATAGAATTCTATTATTTCCGTTTCATCTGTTTCGACTGTTCGTGCATATATTTACCTAGATAAGGTGTCGATTAAACGGTAGGGCTTTAAATTTTAAATATATGATTCTGTCACTAACTATATGATAGCCTATTAGACTTTTGTTGGTCTCTTTGGTAACCCATACTGCTACACCTGTGTAATTATGGTTTTTCGAGCCAGAAAAGTAGACAGTGTTGCCTTCGTTGCAGAGTACCTTTTTTCTTTGCAGTTTTTTTCTGCTGCCGGCTATACTCACACATCACATTAGTTTTTTGTCGACTATGGCTGATTTTGCAGCAACGTCCACGGACGTTCCATGTAGCTTGTTGGTAGTGGTAGTGGTAATGTATTTTCCATAAAGAACCCAGCGTTGTATGTCTTCATGGCCAGTCACACATTTCACGCTCCTTGACCTGTAACCAAGGAAGCGCCGAGTGTCAGTCGAGTCACTAGACAAAACCATGTCTTCTTGAATGCTCGTTTCCATTGAAGATCCTCGTGGGAAACATAGTCTAGTAAATTCAGTTACTTTCTGCATCATAGCATTGTAGCCAGTGAACTTACTGCCACCCTGTCTACAATTGTGTATGACAAAACCTTATCATTCTCCCTGAGCTCCTCTGATGTCCACTAATAACATAGCTACTGGCTACTATTATTCAATTATTTACATATCTAGCTATCATTATAATGTGTAGGATTGATGAGAACTAGGAAGAACAAGGCTATTGGGAAAATAAGGTAAAAGGAAAGATTATATGACAGACGCCTCAGATAGTCGCCTATTACGACAGACAGGGAGCTCCCTGGGTCTATTCTCCATCTGGAACCTATACATAACTATACGTACAGTGCCTCCAGAAATGATCGAACGTTTTTGAATGGTCATGATTATACAATGTATAAATAATATGTTGGTGGTACAAATTCGAGGTTAGAAGGTTAGGTTTTGCGTCAGTCTGTGTTAAAACTGACGCAAAACCTAACCTGATAACCTCAAATTTGACATAGACTTACAGTGTCACCAACATATTGTTCATACCTTATATAACCATAACCATTCAAAAACGTTCGCTCATTTCTGAAGGCACTTTATATAAATAAATAGTCAACTATTGTCATTTTCCATTAATACTGAGAAATTAATTTGAAGAAAGACACTATGATTTGAATCAATGGATAGAAAGGTGAATTAATTGTAAGTGCGTGAACTAATCTAAGACACTGCTTCTGTTTGCCATAACCACCTTTGTCCAAAATTGTTTAAGACCGCATTGTACTTGTAACTATATTAGGAAGTAGCTTGGACGCATTTCTGCATTTAAGTGTTACACGAGGAATTTCTATACGAAAAATTCAAAAATATTCAATAATGCCCTGTAGTGTAGCAAAGCTTTTTCCAGATAAATCCTATGCAGGATGGGCTGGGTTGTCCGGAAGCACCACTGTATTATAAATTCAATTAAAATTAGAAGTGGTATAAACCTATAGTTTTGTATATTTTATTGTGGGTGTAGTAATGCTATTTTAATCTAACTTTTTATCTTATTGTAGCTGTTGTGAATGTAAAGTTGCTTTTATTCTAAGGTTCATATTGATTTTATTTGATGTAAATGTGACGTTGTTTATGTCTGTACACAGCTCTGGTAACAAAATTGAATGAAAATAAACTGACTAATTAGTTGATCGATTTCCTCGCAATGCGAAAGTGGGGTACGGAAGCTAAAATCTGAATATAGGCCTAAGACGAATTACAAGGTTTTATATGCTTCAGTCCCCCTTTTTAACTAACATAATAACGCACAAAAAGTGGTTGAAGGTGTCTTCGATAAGTAAATATTTGAATGCGACCAAATCATCGAACCTAAAAGTCACTATAAAAATACTAAAAGAAACTAAGCTACCATTACAAACTCATAATAAGCAATGCGACAGGAGCAAGATTTCCAGTCCTTCTCAACAATCTGCAAGAAATAATCACCGCAATCCGTAGATAAAAAACTGTACAAAATAAGGTATATTTTAGAGTTCACTTGCCACAAAACAACTACACAACGAGGGGAATCGTAAAGTACCTGGATGGTGGGAAATCCTTTAGAGCCCGCCAGTATGAAGAAGTTAGGAGTTGTGTGGAGAAGCTGGCCAAAACTGTGGACGAAGGAAAATGTATCGAACAGCTTAGAGGCAAATCCGTGCAAATACCTCAGAACCACTTGCACAAATGCACTTGTAGGTGCTCTAGGTCGTGGCAATAGAGCCCAAGAGGAAGAT